>MJUU01001455.1:101720-134967 GCA_002080025.1 Modiolus philippinarum
AAGAGGCTCCTAAGAGCGTGTATCGCTCACCTGGGGAATGGCTCACGTAGACAGTCCAAATAACCTAAAAAAAGGACTTGATTTTCAAGTATTTTGATAGACCTTAAATGTATTTGTTTCCGAGTTTAACTAAATTCATGATGGCAACCATATTGATATGGTCACCTTTTTGAAGAGGGCCAGCTTAGGAACGAACAAAAAAATCACAAACTTTGAAGGGCGCCACCAAAGGACAATGACAATGTTGACTAGTAGTGCAGGGAAGATCTTTGAATGTGATTTCCAATAAGGTTAAATGTTAAACTAAGTTCACACTGTTGGCCATCTAGAATGAGGTGCAGAATTGATCGACAAATTTTTAAAATGGACCACCCATGAAATATTATAATGAGCTCTGTTGTTTCATGAGAAATTCCTTTTTGAATGGGGTCCAATGTAAAACTTTGCTCCCCACCGGCACCCATTTTGGATATGATGCAGACTTGCCAAAATATTTTTCAAAGAGGGGGATCTAATGACTACTTTGACCACGTTTGGTTCCAATTTTCCAAATAGTTTTAGAGGTGATCTTTGAATGTGTTTCCCATAGGTTACAATGTTAAACTTAGTTTCCAGTTGGCGGCCATCATGGACGAAGTGCTGACTTTCAAGACATATTTTTAAAGGGGACAACCCAAAGACAACTGTTATCAAGATTGTATCCAGAAGACTGTGTTTTCAGAGAGGAAAATCTTTGAATGATTTCCCATAGGGTCCCATGTTAAACTATGTTCACCGCACGGCTAATCTTGGTTGGGATGCAGACTTGTCGGACACATTTTTTTCAAAGGGTCTCTTAGTTTCAGAGAAAAACAAATCACTAAATGTGTTTTCCTATAGGGTACAATTTTAAGTTAAATTTTCACCTGACGGCCATCATGGATGAAGTGTGAACTTTCCAGACCTATTTTTAGGGGCCAACCAAGGATTATTGTGTGACCAAGTTTGTATTAAATCAGCATTGTTGTTTCAGAGAAGATGTCTGAAGGCTTTCCCATAGGATCAAATCTTAAATAATGTTCCCCGCTGTAAGTCATCTTGGTTGTTATGCCGACTTCATTGAAACTTTTTTCAAAGGGACCAACAAAGGAATATTGTGACCAAGATTGCTTCCTGTTAGCTAGATAAGTTTTTAAGAATGAGATCTTAAAATATATTTTCTCATAAGGTCAAAGGCAAACAAAGTTCCCCGCTTGATGAGGTCGGAAAACTTGACAATGTTCAATAATCTGTAGTCCATGACATGAACATTTTTGTCAAATTTAAACTTGACCTCTATTTCAAAGTGTTTTGTAATACAAGACTGAGAGTATAAAATCACGAAACATTTGACCAATTATGTTATTTGAACTATGACATAGAGGACACCAAGTGATGGGAAAAGCTCATCCTGGCATAACCAGAGGCTCCCAGGAACCTGTATCGCTCACCTGCCTTTCAGTTCTCACAATCAAGCTAACATTGTAAGTTATACAGTTGATCTTCAGTCTCTCAAACTTAAGTAGCTCGAACAACACATCTTGAACTGTATTTAAAGTCTGATAATAATTTACTTTATTTCTTTGTTGGGCTTTTTTTGACAAAAAATGTTCTTGCTAAGGACCACTTTCAACAACAGTTTTGAAGTCGAGACATCATTTTGTAAATGGCGGTCAATGAACAATTTTTATCATAGGTTTGAAGTCGCAACGTCAATATCTATTTGGAAACCAAATTTCATTGAAATCGGACAATGTTGAATTTTCCTTCCTTTTTTGCAGCCATTTAAAAATGGCAGTCAACAAAAAACAATTTTCAAGATCAGTTTTGAAGTTGCGACATCAATACCTATTTGGAAACCAAATTTTATTGAAATCGGACAATGTTGAATATTCTCGCCTTTTTGGTGGCCGTTTTGAAAAAAGCAGTCAACAAACAATTTTCAACACCGGTTTTCAAGTTGTGACATCAATTCCCACTTGGATACCAAATTTCATTGAAACCTGACAATGTTGAATTTTCCCGCATTTTTTGGCCGCCATTTTGAAAATGGCGTTCAACCAATAATTTTTAACATCAGTTTTGAATTTGAAGTTGAAACATCAGTACCTTTTTGGGAACCAAATTTCATTGAAATCGGATAATGTTGAATATTCCCGCCCTTTTGTGGCGGCCATTTTGAAAATGGCAGTCAACGAACAATTTTCAACACCGGTTTTGAAGTTGTGTCATCAATTCCCACTTGGATACCAAATTTCATTGAAATCTGACAATGTTGCATTTTCCCGCCTTTTTTGGCGGTCATTTTGAAAATGGCGTACAACCAATGATTTTTAATATCAGTTTTGAAGTCGAAACATCAATACCTCTTTGGAAACCAAATTTCATTGAAATCGGACAATGTTGAATTTTCCCGCCTTTTTTGGCGGCCATTTTGAAAACGGTGATCAACGAACAAATTTCAACACCAGTTTTGATGTCGCAATTGCATGAACTGAACCTTCATCTTCTATAGTCTTGGAAATAAAAGACAAAAAATATGAAAATTTTGAAAATTCTTTGAAAAAAGGGCAATAACTCCTACAACGGGTTTTGGATTTTCTTCAAAATTTCAGGGTAGGTAGATCTTGATATGCTGAATATTTCTGCAATTTACACTTGACCTCTATCTGTTACACTTTTTGAAATAAACAAGATGTGTTTGTGAAAGACTATGCCGCAGGTAGCAACCTTGTCTACAATACAAACTCGCTAAAATTTTAATCATTAGAAATGAAGGTTAAGTAGACAATTGTACTAAGTTCCATTAGAACTATTCACATATAGAATATCAAGCCTCTTGCAATCTTAATTAACGAGCTGAAAGCAAAATCTAGATTTTGACCTCCTGACCTCTGTGACCTTGACCTTAATGAAATTTGCATAATATTGTTCAGCTTTACATGATCAATATACAGGCCAAGTATAAAGGTCCTGTCACAACTGGTTGAAAAGATATAAGCAATATAAAAGTTTTCAAATTTTCACTGTGACCTTGACCTTTGACCAGACCAAAATTTTTTTGGTGGATTTGTACTAAGATCTATTTACATAGAGAATATGAAGCAATCAAAGTTAATGAGCTACAGCAAAATCTAAATTTTGAGCTTTTGACCTCTGTGACATTGACCTTGTGACCTTGACCTCACCTAAGTGAAATTTGAATAATACTGTTCAGCTCCATATAAACAATATACAGGCTCAATATGAAGGTCCTATCATATCTGGTTGGAAAGATATAAGCAGATTTTAAAGACTTCAAATTTGCATTCAGTGACCTTGACCTTTGACCTGACTGAATTTTTTATAGGCTTGTGATAATCTTCATTAGATCTATTCACATATTGAATATCAAGCCTCTAGCAACTGTAATTAAGGAGCTATAGCAAATTCTATATTTTGACCTTGACCTTTGACCAGACCTTAGTAAAATTTGCATAATGCTCTTCAGTTTCATATGACCAATATACACGCCAAATATGAAGGTCCTATCACATCTTGTTGAAAAGATATAGGCAATGTTAAAGTTTTCAAATTTGCACTCAGTGACCTTGACCTTTGACCTAACCCACATTTTTCTGATATATGTTTATTAAGCTTTTTTAGATCTATTCACATATATAATATCAAGCCTCTATTAATTGTAATTAACGAGCTATAGCAAAATCTAGATTTTGACCTCTGTGACCTTGACCTTTGACCTGACCTCAGTTAAATTTGCATAAATGTGTTGTTCAGCTTCACATGATCAATACACATACCGGATATGAAGGCCCTATCACATCTGGTTTAAAAGTTATGATCCAGGTTAAAGTTGCGGACAGACAGACATACATACATACATACCTACAGACAGACAGACAGGGCAAAAACAATACACCCCCGATCTAAAGATCCGGGGGCATAAAAAAATGCACAACTTTTGAAAATTTTACGGAAAAGGGGCTATAACTCCGAGATGGGTTTTCAGATTTACTTCAAAATTGGATGGTAGGTTTATCTCATCATGCTGATCATTTTAAACCTCTGTCACATTTTTGCAACGGCGGCCTAATCGAACACAATTTTGAGAAGCCATACTCTTGTGATGATTCAGGCCAAGTGTGGTTATATTTGGCCCAGTGATTTCAGAGGAGGAGATTTTTGAAATTGTTGACAGACAGACAGACGACGGACGCATAGAGATGGCAAAAGCTCAAATGGCCTTTTAGGCAAGGTGAGCTAAAAACGGTTGTTCTTGTTAATGTGTACTATGGGATCCAATAAACATATATTAAAACTAGTTTTGTGCATATTTAAATCGAAAAACCTGTCATGTAAATATATCAATTAACGCTAGATGGCGGCACAATCAAAGTGGAAAAAACTAAGAATTTGTGACCAAAGGAACATTATTCGAGTCAAAATCGAAAGACTAAACACAAAAACTACAAACATTTACATTTTCAACAGTTAATCCAAAAAATTCCATAGCCTCACTGATAGTGTGACGGGTGTCGCTAGCGGGGCAGGACATGCTTACCCTTCCGGGCACCTGATGTCACTCCCAGTTTTCAGAGGAGTTCACACTTTGAGTGCCTTAGTTTTTAATGTCGTCTTTTTATTTCCGTGCATTATAGCTGTCTAACGTCCTTGTTTTTCTCTGTTGCCGTTTTTGCCATGTCTTTGGATTTCGATTTTTGTGGTCTTCGCTTCCCTTGTTCCTTCTGTATTCTACTGCCGTTTTCCGATTCTAATGAAACTTGTACTGCAGATATGTGATTTATAAATCTTTCATATGCTAGATGGGTTGTAGTTGGTTTCCAAGTTAACCAACTACAAATGCGATTTTATAGAAAATTACTATCAAATGAAATATTTAAGAATCTTGCATTTTTTACATCCAAAAAAAAAAAAAATAAAATAAAAAAAACATTGTGCCTGAAGAATGTTTACGTTCTCAAATATATCAAACATTTAATTAAATTATTTCACAAAAGATATTAATTCAAACAAAAGGTCACAAATTTTTGTACGAAGAGTTATCTAACCCGATTCTTTACTGATATCCCTGTGTCATGAGGCTTGTTTAGGGTATATTTGGATACGGGATATTTGCCACTTTTGTAAATGGGATATGGGATATTTGAGACAAAAAGTACTGGGATAAGGGATATTTTGTCTATGGAAAACGGGATATTTCAATAATTAATGGGATATCTTCAATTTTCAAAGGGATATTTTCGACTTACTAGGATATAGGATATTGGGANCCCCCCCCCCCCCCCACCCCAAACAAGCCTCTGTCATGCTCCAAACCATCTCGAGAGCTTATGTGAAATCCTAAAGATGAAATACTTGTCACGTTGCATTTGTTCATATTATCACAAATTCATATTGCACAAATACAAGTTACACTCAAGGAAATTATTCTCATCGAACATATGTAAACAATTAAATATACGATTTTGTGATATATACATTTTGTATTGATTTATAAACAATTATTAATCTGAATCATATTAATCATTAGTATGTAACTGTGATCTTTGCCGAGATCAAATACTCTAATGATGGATGGGTTTTTGACTCGTCCCATTGCTCATGGTGCAATTCTTATGATATTTTACGGTATTTACAACGGTATACCACAAATGTAATATTTCAGTCATTTTCAAAAACCTACCGAAAAGCCATTTTTTTTATTACGACATTGCAATCGACAAGCAACAAAAACATAGATTCAAAAATTCACTCAAGCAAATAATAATCAAATATTGAGGAATATAACATATCAACGCGTTTCCAATTACTTCCTGCTATCACTGCTGTAGTTATACGTCGACGTTATGATCTTGTGGACAGCTATGGATTATCTCTTTCCAAAAATGACAACAGATCCTTCCATTTACGTCTTTAGTTGTTTTTTTCTTAACTGAATCTGCCTTAACTACCAGAAGTGACATTTTGACACGGCGGGTGTCTTCTAAGAAGCAGGAGATGCCTATTCCACCCGTGCACCTCATCTCACCCATGTTTTTATTGGGTCCTTGTTCATCATTGTATGTGTGTCTCCATTAATTTTTCTGTTATGCACTAGTGTTATGCCTTTGTTCCTTTGCATTTATGTCGACGTTATATATATTATATCTATTTTAAATCCAAATAAAGCTATTGGACCAGATCTAATTAGCAACAAGATGCTTATTGCTGTTAAAAACGAAATAGCGCGACCATTATGTATGTTGTTTAACAAATCATTAAAGTATCAAGTATTTCCATCTAGTTGGAAACTATCGCACGTTATTCCCTCATTCAAAAAGGGAGATAAGTCTCTGGCATCTAACTATAGACCAGTGGCTCTATTGTCCTGTGTTAGCAAAATTCTTGAAAAATTAGTCTATAAATTTATTTTTAATCACGTTTTTGAAAATAATTTGCTGTATAGATTTCAGTCTGGATTTATGCCCGGTTTTTCAACTATCCATCAACTGATTGAACTTTATCATGAAATACTACTTGCTCTCAACTCAAACCACTTAACAAGCATAACATTTTGCGATGTCAGTAAAGCATTTGACAGGGTTTGGATAAGGGGTTTATTGTTTAAAATGGAACGATATGGTATAAAAGGTAAACTTCTTCTTTGGTTAGACAGCTATTTAAATAAAAGGACACAAAGAGTGGTATTTAAAGATTCAAAATCTGACATTGGTAACTTGCACGCTGGTGTCCCTCAGGGGTCAGTTTTAGGTCCATTGTTATTTTTAATATTTATCAATGATATTGCAGATGACGTATTAGGTCTATGTAGACTGTTCGCAGATGTTACTTCAATTGGTCACACAGCTCATGATAAACAAACTTTAATTCGTATGACAAATATTGATTTAAATAATATATCTAAATGGTCAGGGGATTGGCTTGTAAAACTTAATCCACAGAAAACCGATATTATGGTTTTCAGTGCTGTACATAAACCATTGGATTATAATTTTATTTTTGAAAGTACTGTTATTCAGCCAGTCGAAAATCACAAACATTTGGGCTTGATATTTAGCTCTGATAGTAAATGGACACGTCACTTTGATAATATTATTGAAAGATCTTCCAAGCAGTTAAATGTTTTACGTAAGCTAAAATTTAAATTAAATAAAGAATATTTGGAACGAATATACATGACATTTATTAGACCAATCATTGAATATGGTTGTGAAGTTTGGGATAATTGCGGTTTAGTAAATTCTGATAGATTAGAACGGGTCCAACTTGAGGCGGCTAGAATTGTAACTGGTTTAACCTCTTATACTAGCTGCCAGTCTTTATATTCTGAAACTGGGTGGGAGAAATTAAAGAACAGGCGCGAACAAAGGAAGCTTGTTTTGTTTTATAAAATAGTTGGAGGTGACTGTCCAGAATACTTGTCAGATTTACTACCCCCTTTAGTATCAGAATTTAAGTGGTTCAAATTTTAGTATACCTCTCGCAAGATTAAATGTCTACCAACAGTCATTTTTTCCTGCAACTCTCAAACTTTGGAACGAATTAGACATTACTTTGAGACAGTCCCCATCTATAAATATCTTTAAGTCCAAGTTAAAAGCATCCTACCGTATCCATGATAAACCTCCCCCTTATTTTTCAGTTGGAAATAGATATTGTAGTGTAATTCATGCACGCTTACGTAATAATTGTAGTGCATTAAAACATGATCAGAGTAGGTATTTTAACAGATCAATCGTGTAGCTGTGGTGCACCAATTCAAAATGTCGAACATTATTTTTTACATTGTGTGAATTATGATATTTATAGAGATAATCTGCAGACTAAATTTAATAATCTAAATGTTCCTTTTACGCTTAACTCTGTACTATTCGGAAACGATGATTTAAATTATGAAACAAATTGTTCAATCTTTATTTATGTACAAGAATACATAATCGAAACTGGTCGATTCGCTGAAAATCACTAGTGCAAATCGTTAGGGTTAATTGAAACAACATTTCCTATTATTTCTTTCTTTCTTATCTCGTTAGGGTTAATTGAAACAACATTTCCTATTATTTTTTTCATTCTTATCTGATTTTTACCTCAACATATACAATATATTTAAAAGAGTTAAAAATCTGTACTTACATAGATAGCAAAGTCCTTAACATTACATACGTTGTCACATGTCTATTTATTTAGGTTTATTCGATTACACGATCCGTTGTTTGTAATTTTTTGTGTATATCTTGTTGATGTCTATATGAACGTGCTTCTCTCTGTTTGATATGTTGTTTACAAAAATGTAATAATTTGTAGATTGTAATAATATTATGTTATGTATGTATTGGAGACGGCTTTCTGAGTTTTAGAACTCGTGCCTGATCCATTTGTCTTCTATTTTGACAATAAAATAAGTTTGAATTAAATAATGTCGACGTTGGGTTTTAGACTCGCGGTTCAGTTATCTCTTACTTTATTTTAAAAGATAGAAAAATATCGCTTGAGAAAAAACGGAAATCGCAGTACTTCCTCATACCTAGGCATTGAAAAATACGCCGTATTATAGCTGTATATTATTTATTTTTTGTAGCTCTACATATGACCTTTCCTTCTTCTGCGTCAATTCCATCATTGTGTGCACGATTAAAAAGATGATTCCTGAAGAAAAAAAATCAGAATTTGATTCATTTTTCAGAAAAATGTGTGTCATTGACCTCTATCAACACCGTTCCTTATTAGAGAAAAATAAGAAAACATACAAATTAGATTAGCCTGGATCCACTGATAAAGTTTCTTAGCCAATTAATTCTCCTAAAACAATTACCGGCGACAGCAGTTTTCTATGGTGATCACCATATGGCGGTCTTCACGTTAAACTGAGGGGAGTTGTACTTATCAGATCTCTTGGCAAGGGTGACCAGATATTTGCAGTACAACTTGTTTTAACAGTGAGAGGTTGTAAATTTAGGTTGAAGTATAATTATAAGCATTCTGTTTTGGTTTAGATTTTGTTGTTTTACATCATGAACTTTATCATCTGGATTATACATGTGACTAATACTATTTGTTACATTAAAAATTCCAAATCAAATTAAAAATATATCAATTTTGTCGAACGATACCAAACGAGATTACATAAAAAATGAGACAGCGATTTGGATTCGATCGTAATCGCAGGGCTTTTCCCGATTAAGGGGGAAGATTTATTGAATAAATTAATATGTAATATTTTTCACATTGCAACAACAAAATTCATTTGTTCCATTAAAATAGCTTCCATATGTCCAACAGTTTCATTGCATCAGCTCGAATAGTTCTTTATGGATATCAAGAGATATTAAAAATCTTAAATTCACGGGTAATTTTTCTTGAATTACTTTTAAATGGAGATATTCAAGGATCAGTAATTTCTTGATTTTAATTAAAAATAGTTCATTAAATTCAAGAAAAAAGGTATAGTTGCTTTTCTATTTAATTTTGGGAGACATATTGTGTTTGCTCTGTTTCTTATTATTTTTTTTCTTCTTCTTCTTTCTTTCTTCCGCTCCATTCTTGTCCACCCCATATCTCGGCTACTATTTGACCAAACTTCATTAAACTTCACAGGAATGATTGCCTCAATGAGTAGAAGTGTTAGAAATTTTCAAAATTTTCAAAATGGCCGCCGTTGCTATGGAAACGGAAAAAAGGCGGGAAAATTAAAAGTGCTCGGAATTGGATGAAATTTTACAGGAAGGTTGCCTGGCATGTGTACAAATGATTTTCAGCCTCAGAAATTTGGAATGGCTGCCGTTGCCATGGAAACAGAAGAAAAGCGGGAAAATTAAAAGTGCTCGGAATTTGATGAAATTTTACAGGAAGGTTGCGTGGCATGTATACAAATGATTTTCAGCCTCAGAATTTTCAAAATGGCTGCCGTTGCCATGGAAACGGAAAAAGGCGGGAAAAATTAAAAGTGCTTGGAATTGGATGAAATTTTACTGGAAGGTTGCCTGACATGCGTACAAATGATTTTCAGTCTCAGAATTTTCAAAATGGCTGCTGTTGTGAGTAGAAGTGTTCTCAACTTTCAAAATTTGCAAATTGGCCGCCGTTGCTATGGAAACGGAAAACAAGCGGGAAAATCAAAAGTGCTCGGGATTAGATGAAATTTTACAGGAAGGTTGCCTGGCATGTGTACAAATGATTTTCAGCCTCAGAATTTTCAAAATGGCTGCCGTTGCCATGGAAACGGAACAAAGGCGGGAAAATTAAAATTGCTCGGAATTGGGGGAAATTTTATAGGAATGTTGCCTGGCATGTGTACAAATGATTTTCAGCCTCAGAATTTTCAAAATGGCTCCCATAGCTATGGAAATGGAAAAAAGTTGAAAAATTAAAAGTGCTCGGAATTGTATGAAATTTTACACAGGAATGTTGCTTGGCATGAGTATAAATGATTTTCAGCCTTAGAATGTTCAAAAATGGCTGCCAATGCCATGGAAATGGAAAAAGGGCAGGAAAATTGAAAGTGCTCCGACTCGGATCAAAATTTACATGAAGGTTGTCTGGCATGTGAACGAATGATTTTCAGCCTCAGATTTTTCAAAATGGGTACTGTTGCCATTGAAACTTAGACATACTGGAAAATGAGAGGTGCTATGAATGGGATGCACAATGTTCGTTTGGGGGACATCTGTAACGCTCTGCGTTACAATAATAATCTTTTTTTTTTATATTCAAAATATCTTTACATTACCAATGTAAATGATGTTAAGCATATCTAAGCACACTTAGCACACATTGTCGTTGGAAAGAAATCCAAGTACAAAAAACGTGTGCATGTCAGTTCAAACCTCAAACACGTATCACAAAACTTATCAATGATAACCCATCACCTTAATTGGTTTTCAGGGGTTCCGGCTACAGAGCTGCAAAGACCGAATGGGGTCACTTTTATAGTACACCACCTCAGATTTTGATATTTTCTTTTTCACTTAAATTTTAACTTTTTAGTTCCTTAACTTTTCTATAGATGGATGAAATATATAAAACTTTGGTATCAAATGAAAGCTGAATTCATTATCTTTACAATAAATACAAGTTTGGGCATTTTCCGCCTCTCGGATGGTCTCGGGATACAAAAAATATACCCCTCCCCCTACAAAAATGATGAAAATGAAGAATTTGGGCCTTTAATTCCTTTCAGATATATATCTTTGGTAGTTTGCTGTATTTTTGGTACCTTACTTATCAATTTTAAAACCAGTTTGAAAAATAACACCATTAAAGTCCAAAGATTTTTATTTTTTACGTCAAAATTTTTGAAAAATGGGAATTTTCAAGATTTTCAACATTTTGAATTTTCAATGGAAGGATCGTAAAATTCTGAATATATATCTTTTAATTGCCTATGCAACAATATTTTATGATGCGTTAGCAACAAATTGAGTCCAAAATATTTTTGTTTAATCGTCTGCCAGGTTTATTAATGTCGAAATAAGCACCCCTACCCCGTAAAATTATGGAAAAATTCTAAATATCCATACTTTCAATGCTAAAATATAATGTTTTATTTAATTTTCGGTTTAGATTTCACAATTATCTGACAAAAGAAGGCCCATTTAGTAGCATTTTACTGTTAAAATGACCTTTATTTAGCCTTTCTATCCGAATATATGTATAAAATGGGAATTTAATTTTCTAGAATTTCCTCTGATATGTTGTTGAGATGTAAATTTCTTATAGAATGTATATATATCCTTTAAAATATGGATGTCATATCGTTTGAGAATGCCTGACCGTTAATTTGAATACGTATTTAAACGTTTGAGACAGACTTTGTCTCATGTGCATTTACTCCATATCCTTTCATTCACCATTTAAGAAATGCAAAATTTTAACCCCTTCCTGTAGGCCATGGACTTAAATCACTTCCGTGCAAGAACCCACCACCAGCACCAGTCCCACCAAAAACATACTCCAGACAGATTTTTATCAGTCCTTTTAGATCCGCTTTTCAAAACAGAACACGTTAACAGGAATATAAACTGCACGCATAGACAGTATAGGGCCACTTTCATAGAATATCACGAAAATTTCTTAAAGTTTCAGTTGACACTAATTTCATCTGTAAAGCTCCATAATTTTCTGTAGATAATTAAGATGTACTGATATTTGGCACCAATTTTAAACATATTAAATATTCTGTACAATGAACACAAGTTTAAATTGACCACTTGACGCCATTTTATGATCTTGCAATATACAAAACGTACCCCTCCCTTGCAAAAAAATTGCGAAAATGACCTTTTTTTAACTGTCAATTCCTTTCAGATAAATAAATCTCATCATTTGATCTAGTTTTTATGCCTTATTTATGCCTAAGGTAGAGAACAAGCCTACTTTATGAAAAATGACTCCGAATCGGAGAAAAAATATACAGAGGAAGAAGTGATTAAAATGTTAAGAGTTTCTGATCGACAATATATTTGTCCAGTTTGGAGGACTTGTTTTTCAACACACTATCGGAATTCCTATGGACACAAGCTGTGCGCCTCTCCTAGCCGATCTGTTTCTCCACTGTTATGAGGCTGAAATCATCGAAGGGCTTCTTCAAAATAAAGATAAAAAACTGGCCCAATGCTTCAATTTCAGCTTCCGTTTTATAGATGATATTTTGTCACTAAACAACCCTCGCTTTGCTGCTTTCTTCATCTGATCTATCCAAAAGAGAAATTAAGGATACCACAGGCACTTCCACATCAGACTCGTTCCTTGACCTTCATCTTGAAATTGACAACAGAGGTAGACTTCAAACTAAGCTGTACGACAAACGCGATGACTTCACCTTTCCAGTAGTAAACATCCATTTTCTTTGTAGCAACATTCCAACAGCGCCCGTATATGGAATTTACATCTCCCAGCTCATTCGCTATTCAAGAGCCTGTTTTCGATACAGTGACTTCGATGATAGAGCCCGGTTGCTCACAAATAGGCTAATTCAACAAGGGTATGTTACCCAAAACTTGAAGTCATCCCTCCAGAAGATTTACGGTCGACATCACCATCTTGTGGACCACTATGGGATATCTGTTTTCGATATGACAGCAGATCTTTCCCTTTTAAAGCTTATTTGTTGTTTCCTCTACCGGATTTGACATGTTCAACGTAAGAAGAAGGAGATGATTACTCTACCGGTGCACCTGATCTCACCCATGGTTTTTATTGGGTCCGTGTTGTTCATCTTTGTGTGTGCGTGTGTGTCTTCATTTTTCTTTTCTGTACCGTACTTGTGTTGTGTCTGTTTTTGTTTGTTTGTTTGTTTTTTTTGTTGTTGTTTCCATTGTTGCCATTGTCCTTGGATTGTTCGTTTTAGATTTTTGGATTGACGGTTCGGTTCTCCTTTAATTTATCAGTTGTGATGCAATGTTCTAAAATAAGGCCATGAAAATCGATAAAATTTTGGTTTTCGGTATCAAGTTTTTGAAAAATGGAAATTTTCGGAATTTTGAGTACTTACACAATTTTTACTTTCTGGCTTTTGTATCTTTTACATTTGAAATGATATATGATATGTTAGCAACAACTTGTGTGAAAAAAGTTTAGTTTCAGATTTATTGTGAGTTCACTTATGCTTAACTTAGCACCTTCCCCCTTATAACTAAGGGAAAATTCATTTTATTCAGTTTGAAAACCTTTAACATTGTAAAAATGTCCAATGACATCTTCTTCAAATACCAAAATACACAGAGGCTCCAAGGTATCACAACTAAAATATATGCGCTTGAGTAATGGGCGGTTATTCAACGATTCAACTTTGAATTTGGTAAAATTCTGAAATGCTGGAAATAACCCTTTTTCATTAAAATCGCCCAAAATATCAATTTTACCCATATTTTGGCGTTAAAATTACATATTACGGTATATCAAATGTATCTTTTGCAAAGAAAATTAAACATTAGTATGTGTTGTACATATATATATAAAGACAGGTATATTTTGGAGGGTTTTAACTTTTGTTGGGGTAGGGGTAAGATTTTAGGTATTTAGAGTCACATTGAACACTCCTTGTTTTTCTAATACATCGGAAAACGAATAGCGAAGCAAAAATGAGGAAAGGGGGAATTCTAAAATCATAAATTCTGAATAGTCTTTTAAGATGACTTATGTATCGGTTAGAAAAATAACTTGGCATATCTGCAGATAAATCCTCCATATTTGCCACATTTAAAAGTGAATTTCCCATTTCTCATCAATTTTGGACATTATATTGAGTTAAACTGACAAGTGGGATTTAAAATACCAAATCATGATAGAATTCAAGTAACATTATTATATGCAACGCAGCTTTTGTGTGTTTTGGTTTTTTTATCCCAACATAGACAAAACATTGTCAATTGCAGGGAAATTTTGTTAGGGTAGGGTGAGATTTTCGGTGTTTAGAGTCACATTCACTACTCCTTGTTTTTCTAAACAGTGATTTAAGACAACTATTGTATCGCTTAGGACAATTAATTGGCATATCTGCAGATATATTCTAAAGATTTGACATAAGATTTAACAGTAAACTTTGGACAAATCCGAAATGCTGAAAATTCCCATTTTTTATCAATTTAGGGCAAAATATTGAGGTTTAGTCGACAAATGGCTGTTAAAATACCACTTGTTAAAATACCAAATCATAATGACATTCATGCACTTTTGTCAGATACAAGACACGTTTTGCGTGTTCTGGTTATTTTTATGCGAACATGGACGAAAAATTTGCAATTCTAGGGAAAATTTGTTGTGGTAGGGGTAAGATTTTCGGTATTCAGAGTCACATTAAACACTGCTTGTTTTTCTAAACAGTGTTTTAACATGTTTAAGGTAATTATTGCATCGCTTAGAGTAATTAATTGGCATGCCTGCAGATATATCCTCCAAATTTGGCATATATAGCGACTTAGCAGTGAATTTTAGACAATTAACTTATTACAAAAACATTTCTCATCCTCGATTTTATGGAAATGTTAAAAATGTCAAAAACTGAATAATAATCCAGAAAAACTGGGACGTAACTTGCATTCTATAGGTAATAGTGGATATCGACGAGATATTCTGAACAAATCCGTTAAATTGGCTATGGATTCCAGTGACCTGAAGACTTTACATATATACAGGCCTCTCACTGATATTGCTGATGTCTACTGAAATACATAAAGACTCTTTACCAAACCCTTCGGGGAGTTTTGAGTTTGATTTTTCTTCCGTAGTGCAACATTGTTTTTGCAGAAGAGTAGATTCCTTGAGCTAGCCGGCAGTTTAGCGGTGAGCACTCTTTGTCCCTTCTTTCAAAATTACGTTTGTTATATGTTTTTTCTGTTCCAAGATAGTGGTAATTGAGTTACATTTGTAGTAGTCTACCTCTATTGGGTTTTATTCGCATGTTTATGATATTATAGGGAAACGGGATAGAGAAAGGGGAGGTTTGGGTACCCATAAAACGGTTTAACCCTACCACTTGCTTTTGCTAGTGCCGGTACCAATTCCGGCTATCCCGAGTTCCTATCGTTATTTATGTCTCGTGTTTTCATTATTGCTTTTCTGGTGCAGTTTGCTTGTTAATTTTGGCATGTGATTGTAGTTCCTGGCCATTGTAGGTGTTTGCTGTTATCTTGTTTTTGGTTAATCTGAAATGTGGAAAATTCCCATTTTTTCTCTATTTGGCCTTAATATTGAGTTTCAGTCAACAAATGGCTGTAAAACCGGAATAATAATACAATTCATGCAATATTGTCTTATACAACACACAATTTGCGTGTTCTGGATATTTTTATGCAAACATACATTGTATACAAAAAAATGACAATTTTAGAATAAATTTGTTGGGGTAGCGGTAAGTTTTATTGATGTATGATGTTTATATTACCTAAAAATGGCCAAATTATTTGTAATAGTTGTAAAGCGAATATAATAAGCTTTCATTTGATACCTACCTTAAATGATATTTGTTTATTTAAAAAAATAATATTAGGCTAAAGAAAGACAAAACTAATATATATTTGGTTTATTTGGAAATACAACTTTGGTCATCAAAAATATCATAACATCATGTTAACATGTTATATATTCAAGAAAACAGATTGAAAAAACTAAAAACAATTTTCAGAATTGGGAATTGAGATGCACTTCGGGTTCTATAGACCATCAAAGCTACGCAATTTCAATAAAAATATCACATTTTTCGTCAATATTTCATAGGGGTAGGGATACGTTCATAAAATAAGCAATCATTTGATACATCGTTTTTATAACTGGGAAGCATTTGGACAAAATTTTGAAGCAACTGAAAAGAAAAACTTCCTAAAATTTCGGTAGGTGGGTCTAAAAATGAGCCCTATTCCAACAGTGCGTGCACGTTATGCTCGTGTTAGCATGTTTTATTTTGAAGAGGGGTCGTAAGCGAACTTGAGTGAGATTGGGAAGTGGGGGTACAGGGGGGGGGGGTTTCCAGCCCATGGACTATAGGGGATTGTCATAATACGGAAAGCCTGAACGCGAACCATTGTGGCCAAACTGTATGTAGAAATGCCACGCTCCATGCAGTATAAAGAACCCCTCTATATTTTTTAAGGAAGGCTACCCCTACGCATTTCTTCCCCTTTTCACTGTCAATCAAAACTCGTTGACCTGCTCGTCTCTTCCACCTTTGTTTCTTTTTTCTTGTACTAATATTTGTTCTCGTCCTGATTTAGCTGAAATTATGCTCAGTGGACTCGAACTAATCAATTAGTATTAATGGCTACTTTGACAAAGCTCTGTCCTTAGCTCATTTTGGCTTTCAATTTAAATCATAATTTGTTATTTGATCGCTATCAGCTTTAAACATCTTTGAGATGATGGTCTTCAAATGTTTAGATTTTATATGCACTGATGAGACATAAGTTGTCGAAATGGCCATATGCAGAAAATAAATTTACTGTCACTTCGGTATTTTGTTATTTGTTATCAATGGGTAGATGCCACTGCTGGTGGACTATTAGTCCCCGAGGTTGTTCACCAGCCCAGTAGTCAGTGTTTCGGTGCTGACCCGAAAGCCGACTTTATTTGGAGATTTGCAATATCTTAATTTTTGGTAAATTTTGTTGAAAACTAAGGAGTATCTTCTTCGTGCAAAGCTCTGTCCTTAGCTGATTTTGGCTTTCCATTTAGATCATATTTGATTATTTGACCTCTATCAGTTTTAAACATCTTTGAGATGATGGTCTTCCAAATGTTTAGATTTTAACCGCACTGATGAGACATAAGTTGTCGAAATAGCCATATGCAAAACTAGATGTACAGTCACTTCGGCATTTTGTTATTTGACACCGTCCTTTACAATAGAACGTTGCAGTTAAAAAGTTTTACATCAATACGATTATACTGTATCATCCAATAAACTCTGTTGTTGACTGCAACAACACAAAATGAGGAAAAAGATATCTTAAACAGAAAACAAAACGGATTTTTTAATGCTCAAAGCTGTAAATATTATCAAATTTAAAGATTTGATAATGTAAATTTTGCCTATGATAAAAACCAATGCTTTCATTTTTACAACATGTATATTGTTTAGTTTAAAAAACAACTGTAGTTCCGAATTTCACCTCATTTATTAAATTTATCTGCCTTGTGGCTTTTAACAACCGAAGAAAGTAATTGAGATGCGTACTACTTAATTTAGAATTTTCCACAAAATTAACCCAATAAAGTACGAGTATAATAAGCGTCAATTCGTAAAATTTTATTACACCGAGGGCTATAAAAATAAACTGTTGTATTATACGGTTTCCCAAAAGAATTTCAAAAACCAATATTTCTTAAACCACATTATGTAAATAATTTAAATTCTAATACCCAAATTCTTCATTTACTTCATATTAACCGACAGAAGTTGTCTTTATCGCGTTAGTTTGTTCGAGAATACAGTTTATCCTAATAACATGGCACTAAAACAAATTGTTTATATTCCCAATGGATCACGATTGATGTTAATATTAATACAAGGCATTGTTTCTTTGAAAGCGACGATTAAATGGGATATGCTTTACATATAACTTAGGATAACAAGAAGAAGTATCTATTTTTTCAAAATAAAAAAAATGTATAGTTAGCCACGATTAAAAGGTAAAAACACAAAAATATACAAATTAAAAAACACATAAAAATGACAAAAATGCAAAGAAGGGAAGACCGTCCAACGTTTTGGCCGTATGGCCTTCGACTAGGGGACTACCGGGCTGAAACACGGAGAAGAAAATGGAAAGGACGAGAAAATGCAGACCTAATGACGTGTCACAGATATTACCTGTAAAAATCGTGCCATATTTTGAACATAATCAAAAACGAGAAATAAAACATTAGTTATCTATACTATGTGAAAACCAAATTTCAATACATAAAAAAATATTATAAAATAGACTGCTTCTTAACATTCAAATGAAACCCCAACAAAGTTTTGGATCGAGCTATGAATTCAGTTTCCCCGAGTGACAAGATCCGAGGCTACGGAGGAAAGGTTGAGAAATACCGACGACCGGGTTCCGTTGGTCCTGACATACCACTCTCACAAAGAAGCTATCAAAAACATTTTGATAAGCAACTTCAAATCTATAGTTCTCGAGGACGAACATATGTCGGCAGTTTTCCAGGATTCGCCTCCTATTGCAGCCTTCAGAAAAGGGAAGAGTCTAAAACAGCACCTTGTAACTTGTTCTTTCAAGAGTGCTACTCCTAAAACTCCCTGTAAATATAAGGCACTAGACAATGTAAGCGATCTCGCTGTTTGACTTGTCCTTTTACTTGGGAAACTGATGAAGTAGTAGGGCCGGCTAAAGTTTTCAAATTAAAAAAAATGGTTTCACGTATACTACTGAAAATGTAGTGTATGCTGTGGGCTGTAAACGCTGTAGGATAATCTATGTGGGTGAGACCTGCCGTAGATTGGGTGATCGCTTTGTCGAACATAAACAGAGCGTCACCAATGGAAAGGATTGCCCAGTAGGTGAACATTTTCGGCGAGCCAACCACAGCATACTGGACATGCATGTAACTGTCCTTATACAAACTAGTACAGGTGAGAAACAACGACAGTTCCTTGAACAAAAAATCATCAATTTTCTTGGAACTGTTCGACCCTTTTGCATGAATGTTAGAGGAAGAAGCAGTCTATTTTATAATACTCTTTAGCTCACCTGGCTATGCCAGGGTGAGCTTTTGCCATCACTTGGCGTCCGTCGTCCGTCCGTCCGTCGTTAGATCACTTTAAAAAAACTTCTCCTCTGAAACCACTAAGCCAAATGCAATCAAACTTCAACTGAATCATCGCCAGGGTATCTAGTTTCAAATTTATTTTTTTTTTATGTCCTAGGTCAAACAACATGGCTGCCGTTAATAAAAATAGAACATAGGGGTAAATTGCAGTTTTTGGCAAATAACTCAAAAATCATTACAGATATCAAAAATCTGACAGGAGTAAAATGATGAGAATGACAAGATCTACCTACCCCTAAATTTTGAAGAAAATCTGATGACCCATCTTAGAGTTATTGCCCTTTTTCCGTAAAATTTTAAAAATTTTGATTTTTAAAAATTTTTTTTAGACAAACGATAACAGATAGAGGTCAAGTTTCAATTGCAAAAATGTTCAGCATGTCAAGATCTACTTGCATGGAAATTTTAAAGAAAATCCAACTACCCATATACCAGTTATGGCTCTTTATTGGTCAAATTTTTCGTGATTTTATACTTTTTGTCCTATACTTCAAAACCGCTTTGAGATAGAGGTCAAGTTTAAATTGCAAAAATGTTCAGCATGTCAAGGACTACATTTTATTGAACTTGGTCAAGTTCTCGGGCCTCTTCCAAGATGGCCGCCAGCGGGGAGAATAGTTTAATGTTTCACGCTATGAGAAAACATTTTCAAAGAGCGCATTCTAAAAAACCATTAGGCCAATTAGAAGCAACCTGGTCACAATAGTCTGCAGTTGGCCCCTTTGAAAAATGTTTCTGTCAAGTTATCATCTCATCCAAGATGGCCGCCAGCAGGGAACATAGTTTAACATTGGACCCTATGGTAAAGCATTCAAAGATCTTCTCTGATACAACACTGCCAATTTTATCCAAACTTGGTCACAATAGTCCTTGGTTGGTCCCCTTCAAAAATATGTCTGGCAAGTCTGCACATCATCCAAGATGGCTGCCAGTAGGGAACTTAGTTTAACATTGTACCCTATAGGAAAACACATTCAAAGTTTTTTTTTTCCTCTTAAACTACTAGGCCAATTTGAACAAAACTTGGACACAATAGTCCTTAGTTGGCCCTCTTTGAAAAAAAATGTGGCAAGTCTGTATCCCATCCAAGATGGCCCCCAGCGGGGAACATAGTTTAACATTGGCCCCTATGGGAAAGCTTTCAATGATTTTCTCCTCTGAAACAACAAATCTAATTGGTTCCAAACTTGGTCACAATATTTCACGGGTAATCCCCTTAGAAAATTGTCCATCAAGTCTTCACCTCATTCTAGATGGGAACTTAGTTTAACATTTGACCTTATGGGAAAACATGAGCAAAGATCTTCTCCTCTGAAATTACTAGGCCAATTGAAAGCAAACTCAGTCATAATTGTCCTTGGATGATGCCCTTGAAAGTTTTTGATTTTTTTTTGTTATGCCCTGCCCACGAATGTGGAAGGGGCATATAGTGTTACCCTTGTCCGTCCTTCCGTCCGTACGTCCGGTTAAGTTTTGCGTTAAGGTACATTTCTCGGAAACTGTAAGATATAGAACAATTATAGTAGGCCAGTAGGTAGATCTTTGATAGTACTACAGAGTTCAGTAGACAGTTTGACTGTATGACCTACATTTCATGGTTGAGTGACTCTTATTAAGTTTTACTTGCAAGTCCATTTCTCAACAACTACACATTACAGGACAATGATGTTTCATCAAAATAATTGCCTTGACAAGTACTACCCAAATCATTGACAATAAGATGGTTTTGACCTACATTTTACGCTTCAGTGACTTTGGTTAAGTTTTGCGTTAAGGTCCATTTCTCACCTACTACACATTATAAGACAATGATGTTTCATCAGATTAATTGTCTTGATGAGTACTACACAAATCATTGACAATTAGGTGGCTTTTACCTATATTTTACGCTTCAGTGACTTTGGTTAAGTTTTTCGTTTAGGTCCATTTCTCAACAACTACACATTATAAGACAATGATGTTTCATCAGTTTAATTGTCTTGATGAGTACTACACAGATCACTGACAATTAGGTGGCTTTGACCTATATTTTACGCTTCAGTGACCTTGGTTAAGTTTTGCGTTAAGGTCCATTTCTCAACTACTACACATTATAAGACAATGATGTTTCATCAAATTAATTATCTTGATGAGTACTACACAAATCATTGACAAGTAGGTGGCTTTGACCTACATTTTACTCTTCAGTGACTTTGGTTAAATTTTGCGTCAAGGTCCATTTCTCAACAACTACACATTAAAAGACAATGATGTTTCATCATAGTAATTGCCTTGGTGAATACTACCCAAGTCATTCACAATTAAGTGACTTTGACCCACATTTTATGCTTCAGTGACTTTGGTTAACTTTTGCATTTAAGGCTGTTTCTCAATGACTAAGTATTGTAGCATCATGATATTTCACTGTAACATTCATCTATAGGAGATCTATCTGTTTCACCAAGCATTGGGTATCCATGACCTACATTTTATGCTTGAATGACTTTGTTAAATTTTTGGGTTTAGGTCCACTCTAAGCAACTACATACAATATTTCATCACACTTCACTGACAGGGGATTTATTTTATGCTCATTTAACTTAAGTTATCATTTGCGATAAATTTATTAGCGGGGCATCCGTGTCTTACAGACACAATCTCTAGTTCTTTTCTGAGTTGGCCTCATTCAAAAATGGTAACCATATCCAAAATGTTTGCCATCATGAATATAGTTTAACTTTGAAGCAAATACCATCAAGGTATATAAACATACTCGAAAATGATGTCCTTTATTATTCAGGTTAATTGGACTGTCTATTTTAGCCAAGGCCCAGGTGAGCGATACATGCTCTTGAGAGCCTCTTGTTATGTATTGAAATTTGGTATTCACATAGTATAGATAACTAATGTTTTATTTCTCGTTTTTGATTATGTTCAAGATTTGGCACGATTTTTACAGGTAATATCAGGTCTGCATTCTCTCGTCCTTTTTATTTTATTCTCCGTGTTTCAGCCTGGTAGTCCCCAATTCGAGGCCATACGGCTGAAACGTTGAGCAGTCTTCCCTTCTTTGCATTTTTGTCATTTTTATGTGGATTTTTGTGTTTTTTACCTTTTAATCGTGGCCAACTATACCATTTTTATTTTGTTCCGTAGTTAATTTGTGGTCATCGCACAACGTATATATTTTTATGTCTATTTTTCATAGCTTTTCATGGATCTAAATCTATTTTACAATTTTTACTTCCCAGATTGGCATTTGAAATGCTTCGATCAAACGATTGCTGCTATTTTGAAATAAATTGTCCATTTTTCTTCAACGAGTGGAGCTTGCAATCGGTCTCGTTCTATTTGTAATATGTCACCTGCACTAATCAGAACTTTCTTCAAGGTAAAGAATCTTATCAAGTAGAAAGTCGAAGTATCCATGTCTTTTTTATTTGACCATCAAGGTGTTTATCATGTTATTAGAGAAAGGGTTTTTGTTCTTTATACGACAATTTTTAAAAATTATAAATATCTTCTTATAGAGCAAATCTATCTCAGTTCTTCCATGTATATTGTCCTTTGTCTATTCAGTGTCTTAAACGTTTTCTAGTTCAAGGATCAACCATTTTTGCATTGCAAAACAGAAAAGAAATACATATAATGTTCAGTTTTGTCCCGAGTTTTGTCAATAAAGAAAAAAGCAAACTAGTAATAGTTAATGCAACAAAAACAAAATATTTGTCGATAATCTTTTATTTGTTCAAGTTTATTTTGGTTTCAGCTGTAATGTCAAGTCCAAACAAATCTGATAAAATAAATATATCCAGACTTATTTCATATCACTTTTGTAGCAATTGGTTTAATACTATCACATGATAAACTGTTTCAGTATTGAGTTAAAACAATAGTTTGCTTATGCGGTTGTATTGAAATCGGATACAACCCGCTGTCGAAATAAAGCCCGTTTTTTAACTTGTTGTTCGAGGGTAAAAAGAACAAAATACATTGATGTAAATATAGTCAGTTCATAAAACTAACTTGTATATCAGGCTTCATCAGATTTACAGACTTCCTAGGAACTTTGTTACAGCCCTCGTCTTGGACTCGGTCCTTAGGCATTTTGTAAATCTTGATGCAACTCTCTAAATAAGATACTACTACTTACTGTCTAAGGACCGCGATACGGACCGTGTATCTTGTAACAAGGAACAGGTCTGTATTAAGGTCAACCAGATGCAGGCATATGGCATTTGCACCGATTTTTACAAATTTCCATTTTTTTCAATTATGACGATTTCAGTTTTAGCTCAACTGACCCGAAGGCGTCCGGTGTCCGTTAAACTTTTATATTTTCATCTTCTCTGAAAACACAGAAGCAAACTCAACCAAATATTACAGGAATGAATTACGGAAGGTCCTTTACAAGGATTGCCCATTTCGTTCCGATCCGATAAAAAACATGGCCGCCATCGCAGAACTTAGGTTTAACATTGAACCCTATGGGAAAAATCACATTTTTATCTTCTCTAAAATCAGCGAAGCAAACTTTATAGGAATAATGTACTAAAGGTCCTTAACACAGATTGCTCATTTCGTTCCGATCGGATAAAAAACATGGCTGCCAGCACGGAACATAGTTTAACTTTGGACCCTATGGTAAAATCACATTGTTATCTTCTCATCTAAAACCACTGAAGTAAATTCAACCAAACTATACAGGGATGTACTATGGAAAGTCCCTTACTAAGATTGCCCATTTCTTTCCGATCCGATAAAAAACAGGACCGCCAATGCAGAACTTACCTTTAACATTTGACCTATGGGAAAAATCACATTTTTGTCTGGTCCTTTTTCTAAAACCCCGGTAACAAATGCAACCAAATTTTACAAGGAATGATGTACTGAAGGTCCTTAACAAAGGCTGCTCATTTCTTTCCGATCAGACCGCCAGTTTGGAACTTGCGTTTAACATTTTACCCCTTTGCTGAAGCAAAGTCAACCAAACTTTACAGGAAAGAAGAACTGAAGGTTCTTAACAAAGATGGCCCATTTTGTAACGATCCGATAAAAAAACGCGGTCGCAAGCACGGAACAAAGTTAACATTGGACCCTATAGGACCCTATAGGAAAATCATATTTTCATCTTCTCCTTTGAAACCTTTAAAGCAAATTCAACCAAAGTTTAAATGAATGATATATAGAAGGTCCTTTACAAGGATTGCTCATTTCGATTTAATCCGATAAAAAACATAGCGGCCAGGGTGGAAATTACGTTTAACATTGGATCCTATTGGAAAAATCACATTTTGTCTTCTCTGAAACCGCGGAAGCAAATTCATCCAAACTTAAGAGGAATGATGTTTGAAAGGTGCTTTATGAAAATTGCTCATTTCTTTTCGATCCAACTAAAAACAAGCATGAAACCTACTTTAATATTGGAGCCTATGAAAAAATCCTTTTCATCATCCTCTCTGAAACTATTAAAGCAAGTTAAACTAAGCTGTACTAGAATGATGTGTAGAAGGCCTTGCAAAAATTACTAATTTCTGTAGGATCAGACAAAAACACTGATGCAAATGGAGAACATAGGTATACATTAAATCCCATTGGTAAAAAACGTCATTTTTGGTCATGCATGACATAGGAGCATTTTGTCAGGTGAGCAATACAGGCTCAGTCTCTAATCTCTAGTTTACTTTGCGCCGATTTTTTTAATTACATAAGTAATCAACTACAGGTAATATACATTTCTGGAAGTTATAGTAAACAATGTGATTTTAAAGAAAGTTTATTAAAAAAATACCAAAGTTCCTGTAAATTATGGTTCTGCATATGGCCATATCGGCAGTTTATGTCTCTTCAGTGCATGCAGATTAAGTTTAAACTTTCGGAAGAAGATTAATACAATCTAACACCATTGAAAGTGCAAGATCGAGAAATCTCAGACACCCAAGGGTAAGATTTCAATATTTCTATGACGAGGCTTGCCGAGTCAAAGAACCATTGAAATCTTAGTCGAGGGTGCCTGAGATTTCTTAATCTTGCATTTTCAACGGTGTTTGATTGTTTTTCTCACATTTATAGGCAAACTATAAGTTTCTGTACAACCAGACTATAGTTCACGTCCGTCATGTCAAAGCAACTTGCTATGACGTCGATAACGTCATAAATCATAATGTATTTCCACACATGAAATTCTTATCTCACCCGTGGGTTGAGACAAGGATATCTCAAATGGCTAAAAATAGGTACGGGCCTGTCTCAAATGTGAGAAAAACCAAATCGTTTTAAACTCTGATAGAGAACCCAGAACCAAAAAGATGTAAATTAAAAGCCAATTTCAGCTTATACCAGAGCTTTGTAAGAGGGGAAGTGGCATTGCTCCTTAGTTTAAAGCTGAGCTAAACTCTGTGCTAAACTGATTTTAGCTTTACTATTTAGATCCTATTGGTAATTTGTTCTCTGTCAGTTTTTACACATATCTTGGTAAATGGATTTCTAAATGTTTTGATTTGATCTGCAATGAAGACATAAATTGCCCAAATCGTGCATATGCAGAACATAAATTAACAGTAACTTCGGTATATTGGTATTTTCTAAGATTTTGAAAATGCAAGTATCCAGAAATAATCGATATAAATCGGGTCACTTTAAAATGTAGTACTGAATTATCGGTATTTTTTATTTACTTTGATATTCAACTATGATTTAAGGATGCTCGTTTTATATTTTTTCTAAGAGAACTCTGACAAAATATCATTAAATACTATTCATTTTGTCGCTTTCGTTTATTGATTTATGAATGAACATTGGTTGTATTAAAAAAACAGTGGATTTCAGTTTCCCGCCAAATTGTAAATTACTTTTATCAACAAAAAAAAAGAAATCGGCAACCTATCGAATTTTTTTCGCTTAAATTACGTCCTTTTCAGTCTTCCAACAGAAAATAGGATTTGTTTGAAATCCTATTAATTTTCAAACATCCTTAAGTGAAAAATTTTGGAGCAAATGAAAGAAATATTCGGCGCAAATGAAAGAAAAAATCAGCGCAAACGAAATACAAATCGACACAAATGCAAACCGCCGCCGGATGCAGCCCGTTTAAAGTTACTACTACTTTTATTTCATTTAGGAGATTTACACGACAGTATTTTTTTGGTTGTCGACACATATTACGACAATATTTAATTGAAAGCGTTTGATGAAATTGAACATGAATTGTGTCGTTATATGCACTTTTTTTTCTTTATGTGTGTTCCCTTTTTATACCCCGCCAAACGTAGTGGCGTGGTATTATGTGATACCCTCAGTCGTGTGTCCGTCCGTCCGTCTGTCCGTCCGTCTGTCCGTCCGTCCCCCGAAGGTTTCCGACTGATAACTTTTGAACGGAATAACATACAGTCTTCAAACTTTGTATGTAGCTTGTTCACCACAAAACTCAGGTCGAGTTTGAATATGGGTTCAGAGGTCCAAGGGGTTCTAGAGTTATGCCCCTTGATACTTCGAAATTTTGTGAAACGTGGCGGGGTATCATGTAATCCACCATTACTATTTTTCTTTTCTGTATTGTCTTTGTATCTTTTAGTTTACGATATTGCCTTTGTCTTTGGGCTATTTTTCTTTTCTTTTTTTTGACTGACGGACGGATTAGTTATCACTTACATTCTGAATATTTTGAAACTGGCTTAATGTTTACAAAAATGCTTGTTTTTAAAGAAACTTAATACATTGTGATGCAAGCTAATTATTGTTGAAAATGAAGGTTCAGTAATTGGAGAAATTTGCCCTACAAACACATTTTTTCAGATCAATCAAATACACATTTAATGAATAGATATATACAAAATTCTAATGAACTAATCTCAAGCCAATTTAGAGAAAAACTAGCACAAATGTTCAAACTCAGGATTTTAAATGGATGTAGGAAATGTGGAAAGTTTAAAAAAAATTAGTGGCACAACCATTTGCAATAATCGAAACTCGCAATATTACCGAAAATATTGGCATCGGATGGCGCTTCTCTCAATTTCATCAAAAAGTGTCCAAAAACCAAGCAGAAATCTTTGAACTGAATCATGTAATTTTAATCATTTCATTCATTTTATGACCTAATATAAAATGCAGCACAAAATATAGGCAAGAACCGTCAAGAAAACGTTAATATTACCACACAAAATTCTAAAAAAAGTCTGTTAGGGCCTACGTAATCTTTTATAATGCATTTGAAAAAGATTTTTTTTTAAAATCCTGGATGGCCGGCGATTGTAGCCACAATTTCCAGAAGTTATACCCGTGTTCGCAGCACACTCACTCCGATATCTGATTTCTGGGAATTACGTGACTCCCTTCGAGAAAAAAAAACAAGTTCTCCCCTCCCAATTTACTTTTGGATACTTAATAAACTGTTATGCAAAATATATATACTTTGACTGTTTGGTCGGAATTGATTTTTCACCTTGATTTTGTACTCTTATCCACATTAAAATGGGTACGTTTCTAAACTCTGAACAGAATGTCTCCAAAATGATGTATTATGTAATAAAAGGGAAAACAGGAAAAATCTACAATGGCCTACAATTACTTGCTTCAATATGCCAGGGAACTACACAGGAAAACACAAATAAGACAGAAGACCAACGTAAATAACGATAGGAACTTGGGACTTGTACCGGCACTAACAAACGCCAGTAGTGGGGTTAAACCGGTTTATGGGTACCCAAACCTCCCCTTTATATGTCCCATTTTCGTGTAGTAAAATAAAATGAACATATGAATACAACCCAATACAAGTAGATATTAACTCCATGACTCACATTCATGTAAGGAGAGAAAAAGAGGGGAAGCATGTGTGAAAAATTTTCAGGTCACTAGATCTAAAGCTAATTTAAAGGATGCAAACAGAATATCTTGTCGATATCCCCTATTACTTGAAGATGTAAGCTACATCTCAGCCCTTCTGCATTTTTAATCAGTTTCGGGCATTTTTGCAGCATGTCTGTAAAAACGAGGATTAGAAATGCCCTTAGTAATAAGCTGTTTGCGAATATCGCCCTATTTAGATATCAAGTGTTCATACTTACAAAATTTCTTACATCTATTCAACAATTTATGAAATTTGTAACCCTGTTGTAAAAGTTTGACTATGATAGTAAGATTACGTTCATTAAAATGATCAAGAGTAGAACAAACTTGTGCGAATCGTACCAGTTGAGAAATATACATCTCGTAGGATGGAGCTAGAGGAATGTCGCCGTCAAGAAATGGGAAATTAGTAATAGTGAAATCAAAATCATCTCTTTTATCACATATTTAGGTTTTTATTTTACCAGTTTTACATCATATATTAAAGTGAAACTACACCTTTTTTCCATAATTACATATGTGGTAAAGAATGTTATTCTATATCAATTGGTGAAAACCCGACCTCGATCTGCTAAGTGGTTTTAGAGAAATATGACTTTTTGTATTCATTTTTTATCAAATCTGGATCACTTCCGTTATCTCATTACGTCATAGATACTTTAACCACGTGTTAATCACATGATTGCTTTTGAATTGTTTGATTGGACAAAAATTTCGTATCATTAACCGTACTGTTAAAGATCACTACGATGTACCAACTATTGCAATTGAAAGTGTGCATTCAAAATGCAGTTACAAAAAACTTCGTCTTATTCCCTTTTGCATATTATTCATTCATTTATTTTAAATATCCACAATGATGCATCCGAAATGTCTACAAAATCCAAATGAAATGTGTTTTTGTTCGTCTGTATTTATTGAACAAAAGATGGGATCATGTTGCCATAAAATAATTACACAAAATTGTAACAAAAACAACAGGTAACATTTCTGATATTACCTCGGGCATTTGAAACCTTTGATGTAGACGGTCACCAATAGTCGTTTATTGCTACTTTCGTTAATTGGATAATTGGTCACATGTCACCTTGCAGGTGTGAAAAATATTGATGATTTGAGAGAAATCATTTACCTGTGATGTTTCTGAATAAAATGAAATACACAGCGAGTCGATGCAAACAGAAAATAAATAAATAAAACTTGATAGAAGTATTAAAATAGATAAGAACTAGCTAATTTTCAACATTCCATTTTTATTCAAAATGTCCTTGAAAAAAAGCATACTTTACTCACAAAAATTCTCTTTTTGAAAAGTACTGAACGAAAATTTATCAAGCTTTAATGGGATGACAGGACTTGTAAATAAGATGAAAATCGTATCGAAAACCGAATTTTCGTTGCAATCTGTATTTTTGACCGATTACAGACCATAAAATTAAATTAGAATCTTTCAATTTAGTAAATTATGTTTTGTTTGCAAGTTTTCACGGAGAGCGTCTTCCACTAGAAACTATTGTGCCCTCGATTTTTTTAACATTTCGACCGCTTATTTATGTATTCATTTTATTTTGTTTCATTTTATTTTTTACATCCACAATGAAAGTTTACAAAGACAACGTATGAAAGCTTCTCTTTTGTGAATCATTTCGCAGAAACAAACATTAATTAACGGTCGGCATCCAGAATGACTTAGCTGTGTATTCAAATCATGTGTCACCTGGCAGACAAACAAGGTGTAAAACAGACAGTACACCCATTTAATGACAATTCAATAAATATTTTGTATTTAGGGGACGACCATTTGATTTTCAGGGGAGGGGTTCGGCGATTTTGCCTGGAAAATTTATTTATTTTCACAAAAATCTCGGACAAATCATTTATTTTCACCAAATGTCACATCGAATTATTTATTTGCATATCCAACCAAAAAAAATATTTATTTATTTATCTTCATACTAAGTCGGATTATAATATCTATTTTAACTGGCATCAAGATCAAATTATTTATTTGCAAAATCACTCAAAGCCTACCCCTCCCCAAAAATCAAATGGTCCTTACTATTAACGTGATTAAGTTGAATAAATGCATATGCCATATTTTAGTAAAATTTTAAAATGTTTAAAAAACGTATGCAAAGTGGGATTTTACATCGTGTACAATTGCAGCGGTTGTATATTTCTATGCCGCTTTTTTCAACCTACAGCCTTTCTTGCAGTTTTCTTGTAAATCAACAAAGCAAGCTCGAAAAAATTGGGACATCAAGTAAACTGGTATTCTGACAAGTATTTCGACGGAGAAATCTTCATGATCGGCGAATTAAGCTGTTGTAACACACTACATGGACAAAAATATATTCTAAAGGAAGATTTTCCTACCAAAATATGCAATAATTATTACATACATAATTTGTTCTAATGGATATTATTAATATGCTTGTTCCGAGGAAGGTCAATGCTTTATATTATTTTTCCTTGCGAAAAAAGTCCACAGGAATGAAATCACGGGAACATACTTCAAATGTGTATGGACTTATAAATTGTCCATCACAAATACCTGGACTGCCAAAAGACACCTGTTGTATATTCCGTTAATCAACTACTTCCGATCAGCAGGTGACCTATACAACATGTCTCGTGCCAGCATGTGGCTAATTGACACACAATATACAATCTTGTCATCTGACACAATTTACAATCGTTTGAAACAAATCAGCCTGTTTTTATTAAAATAGACGAAATTATGTCTGGATCTGGTAAAATATGCATGCATTATGATTGATTTTGTCAAATTAAAATTTATTCCTAAAGAGAGACATACGTTTTATGTTCTTCTGACTAAAACGAGGAAAATATAAATATTGAAAATACTCTATACTTGGCTTAAATAAAAATAATGCTATTTGACATAATTGTGCAGTAGAAATGTTGTCTTACTGGCCATTGTAGTTTATTTCTTTTTCTATATATTTCGGTTATTAATTATTCATTACTGACCATTCGTCGATCTGTTCAAAATGGCTGTCCCCACAACGATTAAATTTCAATTTTGCATTCGCTTTTAGTACTTGTTCAGTGAAATTATAATATTAATATTGGAGTATTATGAATATTCAATGCATAAAGAACAACATATCAAATTTTCATTTTTGAGTATTAATTTACCAGAGTCAATAAAGATACACGTAGTTAGATCCGGAAAAGGCAGTATTTAGAATCATTGTTAGCTTTATTTAATTTCAGTTCTTGTGAAATGATGTCTACATAATCTAAAAACTGGGGATTGTCAATAGAAAGGAAATCGTCAACAATTGAAAATAGAAATATGTTTATCACTATTTTCTATGGTTCCGTTTTTGAAGTCATGTTTATAAGAGTCCATAAAAGATTTCCCGTTAGAGAGATGTATGCTCTCTATTTATTTCAGTTACGGTGTTCTTGTGCGTGTGAGAATTTCTAATATGAATATACTATCATACTTTCAAATTTTTGTATTTATTTTATTTTATTTTTTTTTTTTGTTATTTCGAAATGTAATTCTGACCACCTGTTTAAAGTGTCCACGTCTTAATATTTCTAATGCCAAGTTTTCTTACAATCGACTTGATGAGTGCCCTGTGTTTGTCTATATGTTGTAATCGTCCACTAGCTTATACTAGTGCTTTTGTCGGGAAACGGATGACAGTGATTGTAAGAGAACTTTTCCAGTTTAATTAATATTTCTTGACGATCCTGCATCCATGACAAGTAAGGACATGGATGTCGCGTTGTTTGACAATTAGAGAAGAATTACGCTCAAACCGGTGTTAGGGGGCCGTCTTGAATTACTATTAGCATTGAGCAAAGCTCCTTGTTGAAGACCTAATGGTGAATTCAAGACGAAGAACAACAATAAAAACGCTGTTCCTTTGCTTGTTTTTACCATGTATTTGTAGAGACTTTGTCTCATGTGCATTTACTCCATATCCTTTCATTCATCATTTGCAACAGAACAGAAAAAGATCTGCAGTAAGAGGTGCACATTTTGTACCAATAAAAATACCTACATGTATAACCTGTGCATAAAAAAATGTTGCATTTGAGTGCATTAATCAAATCACATGTTTTCAACTTAAGATAATGAGTTGCGGTGAAAAAAATATATTGATTTAACGACAAGAATCACATTCTTCATAATAACTGGCGTATTGTTTTTACAGTAAGGTCAAAATCTGTGCTTATTGACTCCAAGTAAACGAGAGTATAACTCGCGCAGTCGACTAATACTTTGATACTTGCCCTAAAAACGATCACATGGAAGGTTACAAGATCTAGCATTTGTTTTCAACTCAAATTTCACTGTGAATTTTGGATTCGAGTTCCTATAAAGTTCATGAGTAAAATATTTACGAAGCAGCTTTATATTGCAGTCAGAATTCTACAGAAAGTACATACAATATCACTTAGAAAGTAGACTGAATTTTATTAGCTTCCCACTGTTGACATGTTAATTTCAATATGATTATGATGAATGATGACAAGTATTGCTGTGATGATTAAATTATTGGAATATCTTCACTGTATTAAATCTACAATATAATGATTTAGTTAATTACTTGATATGTATTTATTGATCACGAGGAAGATACACCAATTAAGTTAAAATATTCTTAAGCATCTCAAACGTCCTGGTATTATGTATATCACCAACATTTCTGAAATGAAAAAGTTCAAGATCATCAATTTTATATGCCGACACGTTTGAATAATATTGCATACATCAAAATCTTGATAAATTTGTCTTTTAATAGCCACGGACAAGCAATTTCAGCGAGCAAATACTTCGCCATCGTATAAATTTAAATTCTGCAACTATAATTGTATTTGCAAATTTGATATTACACATGACAAAATAAAAACAAATATATACATTTTTTTAGAGTTTTCTACGATATTTCAAAATTATTCTAGCCTTATCTGGAAAAACCAAGATGTATTTAAAAAATAAATTGAAAAAAATGAAAATGTCTTATATATATTTTAAAAGAGTAGTTTATTTGGCTAATAAATTTGGAAAATAAATATGCAAAAAAAAATTAGGTCAAGTCAAAGGTCAAGGTCACAGAGGTTATAAAGG
>MJUU01001456.1:3819-40933 GCA_002080025.1 Modiolus philippinarum
ACACGACACACTGGCAGTACGAACCATCACACAAACTGTTATCTTCTTTAGAACACGACACACTGGCAGTACGAACCATCACATAAACTGTTATCTTCCTTACAACACGACACACTGGCTGTTAGAACCATCACATAAACTGTTATTTTCCTTAGAACACGACACATTGGCAGTACGAACCTCTTCCTTAGAACACGACACACTGGCAGTACGAACCATCACACAAACTGTTAACTTCCTTAGAACACGACACACTGGCAGTACGAACCTCTTCCTTAGAACACGACACACTGGCAGTACGAAACTCTTACTTAGAACGCGACACACTGGTAGTACGAAACTCTTCCTTAGAACACGACACACTGGCATTACGAACCTCTTCCTTAGAACACGACACACTGGCAGTACGAACCTCTCCCTTAGAACACGACACACTAGCAGTACGAACCATCACACAAACTGTTATTTTCCTTAGAACACGACACACTAGCAGAACGAACCATCACACAAACTGTTATTTTCTTTAGAACACGACACACTGGCAGTACGAAACATCACACAAACTGTTATTTTCCTTAGAACACAACACACTGACAGTACGAACCTCTTCCTTAGAACACGACACACTGGCAGTACGAACCATCACAAAACTGTTATCTTCCTTAGAACACAACACACTAAGCATCAACTCATTTCTTAACATATCTCGTAAAAATATTTCTAGATGAAATAGCAGTTCAATGGCTATAAGAACAGAAAATATACAACAATTATAAAAATAAGGAAAATAACTCCAATCCAATCTATTTTGTAGGGCGTTGGCGAAGAAATCTGATAGAAAGTGCAGAAAAAATCGAAATAGACACCGCATGTGACATATTTCAAGTAAACATTCTTGGTTTTACCTATTTGCAATATTGGTCACGTTTAGTCTAGATCCGTATTATATAAATATGAAACAGGATGAAAGGAATACCAACCGTCTCCCCAAATATTTTATATCTATTTTCCTGTTTCCAGTTAAAGAAAATAAATCAACCACAAATCAGGGGTATGTGCATAGTAAGAACACTCAAAGTCACGTTGAAACAGTACTGGGACAACCACTTTACGAAATTCCTCAGGCATCTCTCTCCTATCCTATTTGCAATATAAAAGTCTTATTTGATTGGGCAAAATGTATGCAAATATTCCAAAATAGGAAGCAGTGATATGTGGTTTGTGGTATTTTAATGCCAAAATTGATAGAAATGCAAAAGATATCATCATCCCCTACATTAAGTCTGGAAAAAATAATGAAATGCTATTTTTTTTTAAACTTCAAAGATAGTGCTTACATTTTTCTTGTTCAGTGTGCTGGTCAGACAACCGACTTTATTTGCAGACTTACAATATCTAAATTTGAAATACAAAAATACCAAAGTTGCATAAATATTGTTTAAAACTAAGGAGCATCTCCCTCATGCATAGCTCTGTTCTTAGCTGATTTTGTTTTTTTTTTTATTATTATTATTATTAAGATCCTATTGCTAATTTGTACACTGTCAGCCTTTACACATATTTCGGTTATGGATATCTGAATGTTTTAATTTGCACTGAAGAAATATAAATTTTCAAAATGGTCATATACAGAACTAAACTCACATCAATTTCGACATTTTACTAGCTAAAAACGAATGTAATACTATATTCGCCAAAAGAGGCACATCGCTAATAGACAGATTTAAAATGGACTAAAATGAATAAAATGTTTTTGTTTTATTAAATCGGGAAAAGAGATGTAACACAAATGCAGACAACGTGACAGAGACAAAATAATGAACAACACTAATCTATTGCCCTTAGGGACCGACCATTTAACCTGAAGGGGGGGTTATGTTTTTTTTTTTCTGGACAGAAATTTTTTTATTATTTATAAATTATAAATTATTTATTTTTTGCACGCGTATAAACAAAACATTTTTTTTTCAAAATTAACATTATTTTTTGGGCAGAAAGCCTCATTCAGAAAATTTTTTTTCATCATTTTGGCAGCCTAAATATTTTTTCACATAAAATCAGATCCAAAATATTTTTTAGAAAAAAACCATAGCCCCCCCCCCCCTTCAAGTTAAATGGTCGTTCCCTTACTATGAAAGCGTATTTGGGTCACATTATGTGGTGCCACATAAAAAAAATCAACACAAATCGTGGCCACTAATAAACAAATCGTTCCCACGAATTATCAAATCGTGTCCAAGAGATACAAATCATTCCTACGAATTGACAAATCGTGGCCACGAGAAACAAATTGTTCCCACGATTTGACAAGTCGTGGCCACGAGAGACAAATCGTTCCCAAGATTTGATAAATCGTGGCAACGAATTAAGAAATCGTTCCCACGATATGACAAATCGTGGCCACGAATAAACAAATTGTTCCCACGATTTGGCAAATCGTGACCACGAATAAACAAATCGTTCCCACGATTTGACAAAACGTGGCCACGAATTATCAAATCGTTCCACAAATTAATAGATCTTGGCCGCGAGAAACAAATCGTTCCCAAGATTTGACAAATCGTGGCCAAGAATTAACAAAAAAAACCAGCAAAAATGTTTTGAAAAAAAATTATAATTTAGAAAAAAAAAATGTAAAAAATGACTAAATGATTAATTAAATAATTTAAAAATAAGTAATAAAAATTATAAACACAAAAATTAAATCAATAAAAGTGACAACAAAAGTCCGAATCGATCAAAGGGAGAGACCAGTAAGGAAAATCCGTATAACATAAGACAGAATTAGGGAAACACAACCCAACAAAGAACATTTTTGGCAAGCCGTCATATTTCCAACTTGGAACGGGCATTTTATAGATAAAATGTTGGGTTAAACCAGGTTTAATGATGCATCAACGTCCCGCTTATATGGCGACTAACTATAGCTTCTGTTTACCCAGATTGCGTTAAATGTCAAAGACATAATATTGTCAAAACATTGATTTTTTCTCACAGGTGAAATGTTTTTGTCGTTCGATGTACAAGCATTGTCTCATACAGGTAAAATGTTTTTGTCGCTCGGTACACAAATCACACTTAAGTGGCATAAGAAGATACCAAAACTTAAACAAAACCGTCTTCAATAAAATCGGAAATTGGAATTGAATATTTATCAATCAAATCTAGATATCTTCCAATTGATTTCTTGAGAAAAACTATTTACCTATTAAAGCATTTATCGAATGCCTGATTCAAAATCTAACGAATTAAACATCTGTGTCGTTGCAAAAAAATCTTGATAGTGACTACATGCTCTAGCGTAACGGATTAATTGAGAAATATATACTCCATACGCTGGGGAGGACGGAATATTACTGTCGAGGTGTGAAAGTTTACAATATCAAAATTGAAATCGTCTCTTTTGTCATAAATTCGTTTGCTGATGTTGCCACTGTCGTCAAACTCCAGAAGTAAATCTAAAAACGAAACAGAATGGTCAGTGTCTATAGTCTCCTTTATATTAAGTTCTTGGTAATATATTAATGGAACATAGTCGGCAAATTTACTATTATTAAGCGACAAGACATCATCAATATATCTGTATCAGTAATTAAAGAATCTAGAAAAAAGAAAGGAAACGGGGAATGTGTCAAAGAGACACCGACCCAAAGGGGAGTAATAACAACTCAAAGCCACCATAAGATCTTCAATGACCGGTGAGAAAACCCCACACCGAACGGCAGGTCGGAGTCGGCCCCTGAATAAAGAGTAATCAAGTTCAGCGAAATAAACATCATCCTAGACTCCTATAGACATAAAGTAAACTTAACTAGAAAAAGACAAGACACACAAAGGCTTAATAAATTTCCTGATTTAGGACAGGCGCAAACCTGTGCGGCGGGGTTAAACTAGTTTTATTGGGCCCAAACCTTCCCCTATTGCCAATTTGATAAATCAAAAAACAATCGTAACAACAGTAAAATTCAGTTGGCAACAGGGCTGAGTCAATTGTGAAAAATGAAATTGAAAGAACTAAAAATACGGACATAAACATGAAATCACAAGAGACTACTAGCAGTTAACTGACATGCCAGCTCCAGACCCATTAACAACTGACAAAGTAAGTTATGTACCCTCAGTATACAGCTTCCACCAAGATCCCTTCCTATGAGGAGTTTAGCATAATGATTTCATGCATATACCGGAATACATAATCCGTGTCCATGCAATACAGATTTTAGAAATTTAGAAGGTGTTTAGTTAAAATGTAGCCTCTTTAATTTTATTTTGTTTGACCAAATTTTGCAAAAATTCCGTTTCGTAATTCAACAAAAACAGGTCGGCTAAGAGAGGAGCACAATCCATACCCATTGGAATACCGACTGTCTGTTGGAATATCTTGCCTCCGAACTGGAAAAATATGTTGTCAATGAGAAATTCCAACATGCTGATCACCTGTTCTTCAGTGTAGTATCGTGTGTTACCTTTTGGTACTTTGTTAGTAAAATATGTAGATGTATATGCTAAGGCTATATATTTAAAGCTCTGTCCTTTTTTGTAAGTAAATGCGTTCTTGGTAAGATCAATCAAACAACTTTTCAATTTTGAATGGGGAAGAGTAGCATAGGGTGTAGAAAAATCGAATGCTTTCAACGACTGGATCTTTGAAAGTGACCGGGTTTTCAAGTTGTTCAGAAGATCATTTGAATTTTTGAGTATCCACATATGATTGATGCTACTACGTGAATAAACAGTATCACAGTATTTTTGCTGACCTTCTTTCACAGCAGTCAGAATCTTAGTTAGGATAATAAACAGTTCTTTAGTAGAACAATTAACAAAGCCGCAATGTACCGTTGTTTGTACGGGCACTTATGAAGTCTGGGTGTCCAGTACAAACTAAGCAAATGCAAATCATTAGATTTGTCGTTGGTAGAAATGTTTAATGACTCCATAAACGATTTATGAATTGCCAGGATTAATGACTCCATAAACGATTTATGAATTGCCAGGATTTCGTCTTTATCTTTAGAATTATTTTTGTATGTGGGGTTCCCTGAACGCCAAGTTCTTGTATTAGGCAATCATACACACAAAAACAACATTGTTTGTGGCTTTGTCTATTGGAACGACAACATACTTTCCGTGAAGGGATAAAAGACAAGATATAGCGTCACAGTCTTTAAAGATAAATTTGGGTGTATTCTGTACGCAGTTTTTCAATTTATGATCTTCTGGCCTTTTGAAATAATTTTCCTGAGACCATCGGGGTCAATGATATTCATATTACCCGTAATAACGTGGCCAGATGGTTGGTAAATAAAAGGTAAACCAGAATGTAAAAGCTGGTTTTCTTGATTTAACTGAATAACAACCAAGTCATCTTATGTTCTACGGTTCTGTATAAACAGTGACCCAATTTGTGGAGCTGAGTTTACACAGTTGATACTATATGTAATTGCTTGATATTAAAGAACCCTAGAACCTAAGATTGATCTTATCAAGAACGCATTTACTTACAAAAAAGACAGAGCTTTAAATATATAGCCTTAGCATATACATCTACCTATTTTACTAACAAAGTACCAAAAGGTAACACACGATACTACACTGAAGAACAGGTGATCACCATGCTGGAATTTCTCATTGACAACATATTTGTCCAGTTCGGAGGCAAGATATTTCAACAGACAGTTGGAATTCCAATGGGTATGAATCGTGCTCCTCTCTCAGCCGATGTTTTTGTTGACTTACGAAACAGAATTTTTGTAATATTGGTCAAACAAAATAAAATTAAAGAGGCTAGATCCTTTAATTACTCATACAGATATATTGATGATGTCTTGTCTCTAAAAAATAGTAGATTTGCCGATTATGTTCCATTAATATATCCCCAAGAACTTAATATAAAGGAGACTATAGACACTGACCATTCTGTTTCGTTTTTAGATTTACTTCTTGAGTTTGGCGACAGTGGCAACATCAGCACACGAATTTATGACAAAAGAGACGATTTCAATTTGTTCATATTGTAAACTTTCAACACCTCGACAGTAATATTCCGTCTTCCCCAGCGAATGGAGTATATATTTCTCAATTAATGTTTTTGCTAATGTCTTTGGATTTCGATTTTTGTGGTTTTCGCTTTCCTTGTTCCTTCGGTATTCTACTGCCGTTGTTTTTTAATCCGTTACGCTAGAGCATGTAGTCACTATCAAGATTTTTGGCAACGACAGACTTTTAATTTGTAAGCTTTTGAATCAGGGCTTCGATAAATGCTTAATTAGATAAATAGTTTTTCTCAAGAAATTTATTGGAAGATATTCAGATTTGATTGATAAATATTAAATTCTAATTTCCAATTTTATTGAAGACGGTTTTGTTTAAGTTTTGGCTTCTTCTTATGCTACTTAAGTGTGAATTGTGCACCGAGCGACAAAAACATTTTACCTGTATGAGACAAGGCTTGTACATCGAACGACAAAAACATTTCACCTGTGTGAAAAAATCAATGTTTTGACAATATTATGGCTTTGCCATTTAACACAATCTGGGCACACAGAAGCTATAGTTAGTCGCCATATAAGCCGGAGGTTGATGCATCATTGAACCTGGTTTAACCCACCATTTTATTTTGAAAATCCAAGTCGGAAATATGACGGCTTGCCAGAAATGTTCTGTGTTGGGTTGTGTTTCCCTAATTCTGTCGTATGTTATATGGATTTTCCTTACTGGTCCCTCCCTTTGATCGATTCAGACTTTTGTTGCAACTTTTATTGATTTAATTTTTGTGTTTATAATTTTTATTACTTATTTCTAAATTATTTTATGAATAATTTTTTTAGATTTTTTTTCTAAATTATTTTTTTTTCAAAATATTTTTGCTGGTTTTTTGTTAATTCATGGCCATGATTTGTCAAATTGTGGGAACGATTTGTTTCTCGTGGCCAAGATTTTTTAATTCGTGGGAACGAATTGATAATTCGTGGCCACGATTTGATAATTCGTGGGAACGATTTGTTAATTCGCGGCCACGATTTGTAAAATCGTGGAAACGATTTGTTTCTCGTGGCCACGATTTGTCAAATCGTGGGAACGATTTGTCTCTCGTGGCCACGATTTGTCAAAGTGTGGGAACGATTTGTTTCTCGTGGCCACGATTTGTTAAATCGTGGGAACGATTTGTTTTTCGTGGCCACGATTTGTTAAATCGTGGGAACGATTTGTTTATTAGTGGCTACGATTTGTCAAATCGTGGGAACGATTTGTTATTCGTTGCCACGATTTATCAAATCATGGAAACGATTTGTCTCTCGTGGCCACGATTTGTCAAATCGTGGGAACGATTTGTTAAATCGTTGGAACGATTTGTTTCTCGTGGCCACGATTTGTCATAGTGGGAACGATTTGTTTCTCTTGGCACGATTTGTTAAATCGTGGGAACGATTTGTTCATTCATTGCCACGATTTGTCAAATCGTGGGAACGATTTGTTTCTCGTGGCCATTTGTCAAATTGTGGGAACGATTTGTTTAATCGTGGCCACGTTTTGTCAATTCGTGGGAACGATTTGTATCTCGTGGCCACGATTTGATAATTCGTGGGAACGATTTGTTTCTCGTGGCCACGATTTGTGTTGATTTTTTTTTATGTGGGACCACATAATGTGACCCAAATAAGCTTTCATACCTTACAGAAAAGCAAAAAATGTCGTACTCTTCAGAACGCAATACACTGAGCAACAAAAGTCATTTATAATCGTATTTCATAAATAGTGGTTTGATGACCATGAGAACTGAAAATAATATAATGAAGCAACAAAAAATAAGAAACTTAAAAGAAAGGGGGAAAAGATTTTGACAACAATCTGCTGCGTGTGGGTGAAGTGTTTAAAAAAAGACAGAAATAGACATCGAACATGAGATATATAGTTTCTACAACGAGAACTAAGTTGGTTATGAAATTTCTCACATCGAGTTCAATAAATTTTGCAAATGTTTGAAAATGAGGCTTGCCGAGTTTTTAAATTTCTGAAAAATATTTAACAATATGTGAGAATTTTTTTAATTAACGTGTTTAAGTTGTAGAAAATGTTTCTCTAATGACATAATGTATTACACCGAGGATATGTTTCGGATAAATTTGGCGGGAAATTTCTCGCGAGTTGTTCTCTCACTTGTGACGAGAAATATTTTTTATCACACCGGTCAGCGTTGGCTAAATTTGCTAGAAATTAGAGAAATCAAAATTAAACATTCTCGGTTTTAGCAATATGCAATGTTGGTCACGTTTAAGCTAAAGATCCGGATTATCTAAATGCGAAAAAATGAAAATCACGCCAATGTGTCTCCTCGGTTTTAATACTTGCTTTTCCTGTTTCAAAGCTGAGAAAATAAGTAAACTATAAATTAGAGGTATATGCATGGTTGGAGCACTCATAGTCACGTAGAAAGAGGATTGGGACATACCACATTGATGAATTTCTTAAGCAACTCTTTCGTCTTATTTTGCGTAAAAAATAAAAAAAATATATTTGATTGGGCATAGGGGCATTATGTTAATCTAATCATAATTAGTTCGACCTATTGTTCACTGTAGTCACTGCATAATAGATCTAACAACACCCCATTTTATTTTCTGTTTCGGTAATTCATTCGAAATCCTTATGTGTGAAGATATGCTAAAAAGGAAGCTACATCATATATGATTTGCTGTATTTCAATGCTAAAATGTAGTCATATATGATAAGCCCTCTTGTGCACATGTCGTTTTTAGTTTCATTAGACTTTTGCATTTGTATAATTGCCGTTTTTGCGACGTTACGCACGATGTTGCGTTTTCAGAGACATTTCATACATTATAGAATGAAATTTACGGTAGCGTATATTGAACGAATAAAATTCTAAATAATTGTATGGTAGTAATCTTGTACATATAAAAAACAACACAAATTATAAAGAATATGTTTGCAAGAATTAAAATAGTATACCCAAGTTGTTCAAGCTAGGTATTATATGTACGTTCCACATAATGCTTGTCACGCGTAACACCAATCAATAAATAAAATCAAATTTAATAGAGAATAACATAATAGGACTATGCTAAAATGGTCGTTAGAAATATTTTTTGAAACATACTCTAAGTAAATTTTGGAAAACAAAAATCGCGAACAATCAAATATATTCGATCAAAAGAGGAGAAACAGAAGATATATTTTATCTTGAAATACCTTTTTAATGGTTCTACTGAAGCAATTTAGTAGAACAAGAAAGTATCTAAAATCAAAAATTCCAAACGTACCAATCTTGAGCAACACAAATGGAGACAACAAGACATACAAAGATTATGCAAAGAAATTAACAATAACGCTACAAAAATAAAGAACTACAAAAATAAAGCACTAGAAGAACGCTACAAAAATAAAGCACTGGAAGAATGCTATATAAACACGAGAAGAACGCTGTACATAAAGCACTAGAAGAACGCTACAAAAATAAACCACTGGAAGGACTATAAAAAATACAAAAAATACCGAAGTACCATTTACCCGTGAATTTATTTCACTCAGCTTACTAATTCTGAGAATCGATTAAATCTATTCGAAAACTGCTTTAACATGTCATCTTTTATATACAAAATCAGGATAAAAAAAAAGTTCAAATGCATTTTCGTACATTTGGATAAAAGATTGAGTCACTGAACTTGACACGTGAATGCAATTTTGGCAGATTTTGACAATATTTGTAGGTTTTTGTTAACATTCTTTGCATAGGACATCCAGAACCAAAATAAACTAACTGCCATTTGGAAGTGCAAATGTTTATACATTCGCAACAAAAAATTGGTTTTGGTTCTCAGTGTCCTTTGAGTAGTACTATCTCCTCAAACACTGTAAAATAGCTAAAATTGACACAAAGGCTAATTTTAAGCCATGTTCGACTGCTAGTAAGTCAGAAAACATACAAATGTGGCATATATTGATTTTATATCTAATAAGTGCACGTACCAGAGACAGCCTTAAACGATTTTCGACAACTTTTGAGCATATTCTGAAAATGACCAAACATATGAACAAAATTCACGGCTAAATGGCCATACTTTTTTCGTTATGCTGTACACGTGTTTCAAGGAGTAACCTCTCATCAGCAGCATTAAAATCAAATAATATGAATAAAATAATAAAGCACTAGAAGTGTGAACCCCCCACAAAACCGGAGATATGATCCAAAAGTGCATCCGCCACACTGCCAAAGAAAAGGTGGATATTTAGTCATAGTCTGTGTTTTTCGGTTCGGAAATAAACTCTGGATCTGCTAAAACGGAAAAATCAAAATGGCCGAACTATAAAATCATTGTGACGACCGTTTTTGCTTTGCTGACAAAATTGCTGTTCATACAGTCACTACATTAAATTCTTGAAGTTATGCCGGAGATGTTGGAATATTACCGCTAAAAACCACTATTGGAAAATCAAATGATTTCAAAATCACTATTTGAAATGTTATTTTCAATTTTTTTTTATCTCAGACGTCTAAAGTTAATAAGATGAAGGTACAAGTCCACACATGGTGCTGATGATAGTGTTTCAGAATTATCTTTACTTTCGAATCTATTTCGGTATTATAAGATGAGAATAATCCTTAAATTGGGGATTGTTCAAAAAAGAATATCATCTATATATCGGAAACTGACATAAGAGGACTTGACCTATAGCAAAGTCCAAAAATTTGGGCTTGCGTTCCAAAGTATTTGCCAATTTCAATATTTATTTTCTGCATTCCATCTTCTTAGGTCCACTGGAAACTATAAAGATACTAGATTCATACCACGGCCTTAACTTTTTTATTGATATTTAAATATAATGAATGGCAAAACCTTTTGAATTTCAAATTGTCAAACTTTCCGCTTTTGATATGTAATGTACTTGCAAGTGAAGCCTCATTACTGTAAAAACTTTTTTTAAGCCACTGCAGTTGTGTAAACTTACACTGAAGATTCATTCAAATTATTGCAGTTGGAGTTATCATTTGTGTTATGGTCTCATGTTCATTTTCTCCATATCCTTTCATAAAAAAAGTCTCACATGTTCTTCTTTTTAAAAACCAAGGCAACTGTCCGTTAAAAAAGATTTTCAAGCAACTGCGTGCGAATTGAATAATAGCTTTTCTATCTACTATATGGTTCAACATAAATCATATCTGATGTCTGTAACTGTACAGAAATTTTAACATGAAACAGACCAATGTTATTTTTTATGCCTAAGCTATCTGATTTCTTGCATTGCTTCATTGCTCATTTTGTGTGTTTGGCTTGTCCCTGTTATTTTGTCTGACCGCTGTATCACCATGCTTTATTGTGTACGTAATGTGTTTATAGTGCCAACCCGGCTGTCCTGAGTTCCTATCGTCGTTTACGTTTGTCTTTCTTTCTTATTTGTGATCCCTGGCAGATTATAGCATTTAATCGTAAATTTCAGCCATTGTAGATGTTTCATGTTATCCCTCTTATAACATTTCAGGTGCACATGTTATTTCTTGTGTCTTCGCTTGTCCAAATTTTGCCCGGATTGTTTTATTGTTCATTTTTTGTATTAAATTTGTACTGTTCTTTCTTTTGCAACGGTTTGTCTGACCTTGTTTCAAAATGCATTTGTGTTCTCCTATGTGTTTCAGTTTTCCGTGGCCAGGTTTGTCTGATCTATTATAGAAAGTCTTTGTTGTTCATTTTGTGTGTTTGCTTCGTCGCACTCATTACTGTTTAAGTTTGTCTGATCACTTGCAATGCTTTTTTCTGTTCCTTTTTTGTGTCTGGTCTATCCCTGTTATTTCTAGGTCTTTGTTGTCGGATCTCTGTATATGCCTTTACTACCTATGACTTCGTCATTTTTTCCTTGTTACTATTCCTTCGATTATGCTTCTATATTCAATTTAATAAAATAATAACTGTCAAAATTTGAATATACACAATGAAGTACAAGCAAAATTGCTTCTTATTTTGGAATCGACTTGTATATATAAACACTAGATATGATTGTCACTAATAATTATTAATTCATTATGATTTTTATCATGCACATGTATTTTTGTCTTTTGAATTTATTTCAATGTAATATTTAAAATCAATAGCATGTTTTAGCATAATTATTTTTTGAACTAATTTTAGACCAATATTCTTTTGATTATCGATTCTTTAATATCTTAAATTATAATAACTGTTGACTATCAATAAAAAACATTTGCATGTAAGATGTTCTTTTCAGCCTAAAGGTAGAACATGATATGTGTAATGTATTGATGATACACACAGTTCATGCATGACCATTTTCTATTGTATTGATATCCAAATGTATCGGTCACGCTGACGCGTGTTGGTCACGGAATTACGTCAGGGTGCACTGCTATGAGTAAATCTTTACAGGAACCAGGAAACAGAAAGTTGCATTCTAATTGATTGATTTAGGTATAAATTGCTAATTTTATCAAAATTTATCTATATTTCATTTTATGTGTGATACTGTGTAACCATCTGTATATTTTAACTTATATATATTTTTTCGTAGCATGTTCTTTTTAAAGAATATTTATGTGTCTTTGTGTTTTATAGTTTTTATTCTCTGTAATATTACATCAAATACGTTAGCACAGAAGGAAGGTAAGGAAATGATATAGCTTTAAAGTGTCTCCTTTTATCCCGCTTTTATGGAGAAATTGTTTCAAGAAAGCTAAATAGAAAATTAATTATTTATATAACATTTGCATTTTTTATTTTAATTTTGTTTCAAAATTTCTAAAATACATAAAATTGAAAAGTCAAAAAAGTACACAAATATGAGAGTAAATGTTTGAAGACATTGGTGTCCATAATTTTATTATTATAAGTATTTGTTTAAGTCTTGTCAAAATTTTTCCTAAATCTTTATCATTACTATTGTAATAAAACAGTAAAACATTCCATCTTATAATTAATCTAAAACATTAATATTTTTCTACATTCTTAATTTTTGATTTATGCAATACATGTATCACCTTTTGTTGTATTTTATCATATTTAATAGAACAGTATTTGAATAAAATTATAATTTTTATCTTGCATTTCAATAAATATAAAATAATATAATATTTTAATTTATATTAATTTAGTCTTCCAAATGCTTTAAACAAAGATGGCATATGTACCAGTATTAATTTAGTTAAAAATAAATTAAGAATTTTTTTTTAAATAATAATAAAACTTTAATTTTTCAAGAACATGCAAATAGAATAAAAGACAAGACAAATAAACATAACAGAATGCAAAATCATAGTAAATATTCAACACTATAAGAAACTATTTTGATAAACTCTCTTACAGGTGTTTACCCAATTTCTAATGATTGTTTTCAAAAAAAAAAACTTTTTATAAATTGTTAAATGGATTGCGCTTTCCTTGCTTTCATTTAAATTCTACAATATAATTCTTGCTACTTTTCATTATTGTAATTTTCATGGGACCATTTATTTCCCTAATTTTTGGCTTTCAATTTAGATCCTTTTGATTATTTGTTCTCTATCAGCTTTAATAACATCTCTCTATTTCCAATGTTTTGATTTTTATCTGCACTGAAGAGACATAAGTTGTCGAAATTATCATATGCAGAAAGTAAATTTTCTTCGTTAATTAATTATTTTATCTCCCTCACTCTAATCTATTACCCATAGATTACATGATTTTTGTTTCAGGCTGTAGTGGTGTTCTAGACTATGTTTTTGTGATCGATGGGTCTGAAAGCATTTCCCCAATGGGATTTATTGAACTTAAAGATACTCTTGTTCAGTTAGTAGATCGACTTCATATCGCTCCTTTTGAAGCAAGAATGGGGATCATTCTATATAGTTCACAGGTCACAAAACGCATTCCTCTAACGGGGAATAAGACTTTACTCAGAACTGAAATAATAACTATGAAACAGCCTGGCATGGGAACCAACACAGCTGCAGGCATCGGTGCCATGCGTACAATGTTCATTGATCAATATAAAACCCAAGGTATTCCGAAAATTGGAATCGTCATTACCGATGGAGATTCTCAGGATCCTGGTGCAACTCTGGACATTGCATTTATGTCTAAAAATGAGGGAGTTAATATGTTTGCTGTTGGTGTATCTGGTGTAATAAACAGAGTTGAATTGATGGGAATAGCTTCAAACGATGATCAAGTACTCACATTTAGTTCATTAAGGGAGCTGTCACATTCAACTGGACGACTTGTACAGAGTATCTGCCCACGTATGTATTATAAGTTACAAATACCAATTAAATAGTGCACAACTTTTGTTCCATAATTGATTAGCGATTCTATAAAATCATACAAGGTTTAAGTCAGACAAAGTGATTAATTATATTTTATTATAGTAATTGAGTTCTTCAAATCAAAGCAAAGCAGCCAATGAAAAAAAACATTATATACACATCCTTTCAAAACATATTGAAAAATGTGTCTAAATTTACATATAAAGTCGCTAAAACCTTGACATGACTGTGTTCACTGCTTAAATGAAAAGGGAAATGATGCAATTAACGAAGTCTTAATTGCTTTTCTCCATTAATATCTAATGCTTGATTCTTTTAAATCTTTAAAAGAATTTTTCAGAACAACAACACCGCCTCTTAGAATTATATACTATTTCTGCAAAGTTTAATGATTACGAAACGAACACAATTTTTTCCCTTTTTTTGTTAATTATTTTTACTTAATATGAAGTTGTCTTTCTCATGTCACTTTAGAATCTGTCGGTATGTGTTCTTTATACAGCTTCTCTTTTAACCAACTGGACGGCACAACCAACAAGGATTCCTACCCCGACAACAACGACATCTACCACAACGCCACCTACAACCACAGTCCCGTTCGAATTATCTACAATGGCACCAACTGATGGTAAGATTCCAATTTCGATGTTATTGTATTTCCAACAAGTAATCATTTGTTATTTCTATTATTTGTATTTTGGATTTTTAAATTCTTTGAAAATGGCCGCTTACAGACATAAGTTGAAATGGCTCATTGTAGAAGTTTATTGATCTCTAATTTCTGTATTTTGATGTTTCTTTTCAAAATTAAGATATCGAGTTACCCATAAAATATTGTTACCGGCTCCCCCGGGAGCCGGTATAAATAATCAGTCGCCGGAAGTTAGCCTGGGATGAATACTTTCTGAACTTGTATGGGCTAAGAATTACAATTGCAAATGAAATAAATGGTTTTCTTTTCCTTGATTGGTCTAAAGTTAGAACAATGTAAAGTATGTTCAACGATCCCGTAATAAAACATTGCTGGGTCGTTTTTACAATCATCATAATAGGTCGTTCCGAACCCAATGGTATAACGTGGATAACTGTCCCGAGTTCCTATCGTTGTAACGCATTTGTGTTTTTCCTGTGTAGTTCCCTAGAAGATTGATGCGTGTAGTTATAATTTTCAGCGACTCTAGGTGTTCCTAATCCTGTTGCCCCTTTTATTTCATGGTGTGTATTTAAATGACTTTGAGAAAAAGAGACGTTTATTCAGTTAAAAATTTACGCTGAGTGATTAGTTCTGTTATCACAGAGACATATTGGCAACATTACGAATTCTCGGGAAATCATCTGTTTACAATGTATGTAGAGTGTACCAGATATTCCTCCAATCAAGGAACACCGCATATCTGCATGGGTAAAAATCCATGTATACTCCCTATAGAAATAACTGGAGATTAGTCAAATCAAGAGGTCCGTGCCTAAACCATGAACCTAGAACATAGTCTATTGGAACACCGTACAGCTCGTTTCTATCTTGATATCTTTTTGTATGGGTTGTTGACCAAAATCGAACACTGGAGGCTATTGCACACAATTCACATATCATATATCTTTATTGAGTAAAAAAGCTAAGAGCCGGTAGCTTTTTAGAAAAGCTAAACTTGTTTTTTTCTCAAAGTCAAATCATAAGTAACATTTTTTTGTAGGCCCATGTGATAATTGTAAAATGCAAAATGGAGTCGGATTTACCCCTCATCCGGAAGACTGTGACAGATTTACACAGTGTTACTTTGGTGAAAACAAAGAGATAATTGCGGTATACAGACAATGTCCTTTTGGACTGTATTGGGACCAGAATGCTCTTACATGTAGGCCTTCAGTAAATGTAAATTGTATCAAAGGTAAGTTCTTTAAAAAGATTAATTACCAATGAAGCATTTGATTTTATATGTAAATATTTATAAGATTTGTGTAGCATAATGCTTACTTCAGCAATAGTTCGGAATATATTGGAAATCATATTATATCATTAATTAAATAAATACAACGGGTAAAACAGAAATCACACTTATTTTACTTTAACACTAAAACAACTTTTCACTTAAATTTAAATTTTATAAACTTGAGTATAAAGAATTCCAAGAATGTGTCGCCATCAACAATTGTAAATAATCACATTTAAAGAAAAGGTGTTGCGCAAACGTCTTCTAAAGTAAGTATCACATCGAAGTGCTTCGGAATGAAATTAACAATTCAAGCTACCACGTCAACAGAAACACAAATAATTAATGATCATATGATAGCTACAGCTGAACTAAAAGCAACTTCTAATCATAGAAGCATTCCTACTATGTATTGGATTCCTAAACTTCACAAAAATCCTTTCAAATTTCGTTTTATTTCGGCATCAAGTAAATGTTCAACTACACACATTTTTTTGTTTTATTGACCAGTGCACTAACTACCATAAAAAATCTCGTCATCAATTTCAGCAACAAATGTTATGAAAACAGTAAAATTAACTACTTTTGGAGTGTTAAAAATTCAGTAGAAGTTTTGGAAAGACTTCGATCTGCTAATGAAACATACACCTCGGTCTATAGCTATAATTTTCTAACCTTTATACTACATTACCGCATACACTTATCAAAGATAAATTTTCGTATTTAATCAAATGGTCCTTCAAAAAATCAGGACGTACTTACATTTGTTGCAATACTTTTAAATCGTTTTTCAGTGACGACAAATATGAAAAATATACCAACTGGAATTGTCAGGATATGATGAAAGCATAAAATTTTCTTGATAATACAGTGATACAGTCTGTCGACGAAAAATAGGTATTCCTATGGGTACCAACTGTGCACCTCCCGTAGCAGATTTATTTCTTTGTTGCTATGAGTCACAATTCATGGCAAAAATTCAAAAAGACCTTTCTAAACAGCATTTAGTGGATATTTTTAACAATACATATAGATATTTCGACGATATTTTGGCTTTAAATAATCCTGAGTTTTCTAAATTTACAGACAAATTTATCCTGCCGAACTTACTTTAAAGAAATCCAATAGCAGCAGTGATCATACTCCCCTTTCTTGATCAATAATATATCAATAAATCAAGGAAAGTTAAACATTAAAGTTTATGATAAAAGGGATGATTTCTCTTTCCCTCTAATTAATTTTCCTCATGTCGACGGCAATGTTCTGTTAGCCCCTTCTTACGGGGGTCTACATTTCACAACTTGTTCGACATGCACGAGTATGTAGTAATGTTTTTGACTTCGACAATCGAAATCTTTGTCTAACTGCAAAACTTTTGCATCAAGGGTTTAGATATCATAAATTGATAAAAGCATTCTCTAAAATTTATCATAGATACATTGACTTACTAAGGAAATTTGATTCCACATGCAGGGCTCTTATACAGGAGGGCATTTCACATCCAAACTTCTATGGAAATATCATTTACAGAGCACATAAATTCAAAAACTGTCATTCCAAATTTATTAATCCGTTGAACAGGCTTATTTATAAAGGATATAAATACAACATTGTTGTTAAATCTTTACTTCTGGTTTTTGTTGGCAAAGATATTGATCAACTCCTAAATGCTTTACACCGTAAATAAATTAAAACATTTTTTTTATATTGGCAGTATTTTGGCATTGCACAATATCATGTTCTTCTTTCATAATTGATGATGTTGTTATACGAAATCTATTTAGAAGTATTGCAATGGAAGTTTCATATGTAAGAAGGCTCGATATCATAGTCAACGGAAATTATGTCCTTAGCTAGCTGTCAGTAACTGGACAGTGCCAATGTGTATTGTCTTCATGTTTTATGTACTTCATTGTAAAGTTACTCGTCTTGATGAGTTGGACTTTTTTCTCGTTTGATTTTTACTGTGAGTCTTTTTTTTGTATTTATTTTTTAGCCATTCATCACACATAGAGGAGAGTTTGGATCCAAGAAAACGAGTTTAACCCCACCGCATTTTTTTGCGCCTTTCCCAAGTCAGGAATATGTTGGTCATTGGCTTCTCCCAGTCTTCTTATAAAATTTTAGTTTCTTGATATTCGGGTTATTGGATGTGGTCTGTTTCCATTGGTTTATTCACTTATTTTTGCTTTTTAGGGGCCATTTAGGGCTTGCTATATGGTGTGAGGTTCCTCACTGTGTTGAAGACCGTACGATGACCCCTAGATGCTTTGTTTTGGGTCGTTTTAACCTGGAAATGGGATATTGTCTCCTTGAAATTTACCCCGTTTCGTTTCTTTTTCATACTTAGTCAAGTAAAATATGCATGGAATACATTTGACTGGCAGTAATATGATAATACATCAATCAGTGTATTCCAGGCACCTGAATCGGGTTTCAGGGCCTCCAGCTACAGGCTACCTGGCGCGTCCATAGGTTGTGAATAGCAAAATGTCCTATCTATGCCGAATAGTCGGGTTATAAAAGCCTGACCGCGAACCAGTGTAGCCAAACTGTGGGGAGAAACGCCACGCTCTATGCAGTATATAAACTGCTCCTATATTTTTCTAGGGAGTGCAGACTTACTTAAGGCTAAATTCATTGTCCCTACCCATTTCTTTCCTATTCTAGTGGCAATTTAAACTCGTCCCAATTGTCTCTTCAACATTTATTTCTTTCTTCTGTCTTTTCTGTGCCGTACTATTGTTATGTTGTTGTTTCTTTGTTTTTCCGGTGTTGATATTGCCTTTGGATTATTCTTTTTAGATTGACGGTTCGGTTCTCACTTTCTGTTACTTTTAATTTTATTTTAATTCATTAACTTGTTGCTCACTCGACGTTTAACTCTAACTAATCAATCAATCAGTGTATTAAATTTGTTCTCGTGTCCTATATACTATTTTACCATTTATCATTTTTATCATTTTGTTTTTCACAGAAAAATGCAGACTTCCTGGATTACTGTCCTATCCATACGGGACAATAAAAAATAACCGTGGACACTGGAAATGTAATTTGGGAATGTCCGTTGCGATGTGCTGTCCTGATGGGTATTTATACAGACCTTATCAGGGCTGTGTCGAACATGACGGACCAACAGATCCCTGCCCACCGAGTTCCTACCATGTAGGACCATGCGATTCAAAACCAATATTTGGAAACCTCACATACTTTGAGCAGTATGTTGAAGGGAATGGCTGGATACCTATGCCATGTGCACCTGGAACCCATTACAATCCTTATGACTGCGCATGCACATTTCATGCCTCTTATATTCCTGGAAGTAAAGGTATATTTTTTATCGATGTTTTATTTTAGTTAAGTACAGAAAAGAAAACAGCGTTAATGTTATCCATAAAATTTTAGATTGTGGCAATTTTAGGGAGCTACCCTTTGATTTTTAAATTGGGGTTTGGAATCCTAGTTGACACTATATATAATGAAGTAAAAACTCTGGCAGGACCTAAAAAGGCAGGATTCATGCTAGACAGAAATATGGTAAGGCTCTAAGATTGCATAAAAGTTTTCCATGAGATGTGCTCCTTTCAACCCAACCCCCCCTAAAAATCAGATGGTTTCTCACTATATAAACACTTATTGCCTCAGATTAAATATAGAATGGTATTTTGTTACGTTAAAGACGGAGAAGAACACTTGTTGGTTTGTGTTTTAAGACAAAATTAGAAGTAAATAAAGGAAAGTTTAGAGAAATCAGGCTGTTCATACTGATATTTTTCGGTTGTGAGAGAGTTGGTCGCGTTTCCACGTGATATCATGTGTTCTTACATCAAATGCAAAATTTTGCATTTGTTCCAACATAATTACAACTCAATGAATGCAAATATGAAAAATATATAAAACTTGTTTTTTTTATGTTTTTGGTTTGTTATTTGGGAAACCATACTATGTTTTTACATGAACTTACTTTGAATTACATGTACAGCATAACAAAATTTATTGTTTATTATGTAAAATGGGTATTTTTTATATTTTAAACCCATGGGTCGAGATCAGAGGTCCCCGAGAGTATTCACCAGCCCAGTAGTCAGACTTGTCTGACATGAGAATTTGAAAATGCGTATTAATCGAAATTTAAACCCCTTAAAATACTGAGACTTGCTTGCCTTGTCTGACATGAAAATTTTTACTTGCTTTTCAAAGAAAAACTGTTTTCATCAAAAATTTTAACCCCTTCAAAATACTTCATTTTCAATTCGTGTATTGCAATGCCTGGTACGAGATTTGGACCCCTATTTTGATATTTTGTAATTTATGAGTACTTCTTTCAAACTATTTTTGGATTATGACTGTCCATATTATTTGAATTTTACTCTGCTGGTGGGAGGTTATTCATTGTAATTCGTGTATAGCATGTTTATTTTGCAACATTGGTATTTTTATATATTCAACTTTATTTCTCTTGTGTACATATTTCATAGTCCTTACATCACGTATATGAGGAATTTTAACATGTCAACAATAATGTATTTTAAAAGGAACATGTCCCAATTTCTTCACCAAAATCCACATGTATACTCCATTCCTCATTTATCATCGTGGTTTGTGTATGAAAAGAAAAATGCAACATATATGTTTCCGCTTACATACTCCGAAAATAAGGATGAGTATTAGTGAAGTGTTTTATTCTATTTTCTTTCCATTTTTTATATGAATAACCAGGTAACTTCACTTTTTCAATTAGCTAAAAAATTATTTTTATAGGCCGAAAATATGGATTTTGCGTAAAGGTATTCTAAAAGAGGTCAGCCATTTAACCCCTGTGTTTTTTTACAAGAGTGTTGTTTGTATACACTGAATACTAGCAAGGTACTAGTGTCACAATGTTAATGAAAAGTCCAAATGGTCTAGTGTAACTAGGTTTTTAAAGGTATTCTAAAAGAGGTCAGCCATTTAACCCCTGTGTTTTTTTACAAGAGTGTTGTTTGTATACACTGAATACTAGCAAGGTACTAGTGTCACAATGTTAATGAAAAGTCCAAATGGTCTAGTGTAACTTAATTAATTTCAGCACTTGCTCCTCTATTTTACATAGCTAGGAAACACACACAAAAATAAATAAAAAAGAGGGACTAGTGCAAACATTTAATGTCACGAAAAAGTAGTGTCCCCTTGAAACGAATACAAAGTTTACTATATATATATATACTCTTTCGTCCTCCATTGGATATATAAAGTCTTTTTTTATTGTACATTGCTTCAGGATGTCACCAATTTATATGATATATCTTAGAATATCAAACAATGAATATACATACAGATTACACCACAAGATCCCGTTCATTACCATATTTTATCCACTAGAGATAGTTAAATTTCAAAATTTTAATTGCGAGGCTTGCCGAGCATTTTAAAATTTTTAAATTTAACTATCGAGAGTGGATAAAATATGGTAATAATCGGGATAAAGTGGTGTAATCTTTTTCTCTAATGATCAATGATAAACACCGAGAATTGTATTCCGAAAAGATTTGGCGGGAAGTAGCACGGGGCTTTATTCAACATACGTTGAATAAAGAAAATTTACCTAACGGGTCAAAACCGGTTTAAACTTGACATATCATTAGAGAAATGTAGTTAAAGAACAACAATAAAAGCGTCGTTCCATGGCTTGGTTCAACCGAGATTTTGTTTCATTTGTATTTACTCCTTGTCCTTTCGTTGTTTATTACGCAAGAGAGACAGTGACAATGATAAAATTAAAGACTATTTAACAATGTCATTTTTGGTATGTTATTTTTCCAGTTTGTAAACCGGAAGTGTTCATACCCTTTACCACCGACGTCAAAGACCACTCTGGAAAGAACAATTACATTGAAAATGTAAACGTAACTGTTGATGGCACTGGATATGGTTACTTTGATGGTAATGCGAAACTTGTTATTCCACGATTTTCCAACTTTGAGACGTATACAGATTTTGTAGTAAAGATTAGATATTTTGATGCAGCCAGCGACAGATTAGAAGCTCTACTAAGTAATGGAGATGATTGCTGTGACCATATTCCGTCTCTGGCTCTTGTAAAAAGTACACGGAATGTACATTATATGGCTAAATGTGAAGATGACACGGTTTCCACGTTCCATTTACCTTCTATGGTGAGTTCAACGATAAATATATACTTAATATCAGAAGAAATGTACCATTTTTATTATTTCTCTTAAGTATTGCATACAGTTCTGAAGAACGTGTTTTTACACTTGTCTTACAGTAAGGAGCACATAAAGTTCAATTTTCATTTGTTGAATTTTGTAGGTGAAAACGTACCTTTTTAGAAACTGAAACTGAAAATTCATTAATAATTCATTCTTTCAGAATTTGGTCTCCGTGATAACAAAAACAATTTGTTACAAATTCAAAATGTTTCCACAACTATTTTAAGAGCCATTTGATTTCGAATTTAATGTTACAAGTGATGAGTTTCTTTTGATGTTCAGTATATGACTTTAAACTTGCTGACACGTTTTATGTTGATTGGAAAATAAACACTTATTTCTTCATAAACCGTATTTTGTGATGAACAAGAAATGACTTTAACAATTGTGATTGAATTTCAAAACATAATTTAAAAACGTTCTTTAGATATACTCCAACCCTAAAAAAATATGTGTTGTATATGTTTTAGACAAAAACAAACAATATCACAATTTTTAATAAAATACAAGATGTCGTTTATACTGTTTTCTTTATTAATCATTAACAGCCTGGTCAATGGAACGAAGTCTATTATATTCATGATGGTTACAAACTGGAGGGTAGAAGTAATGGCATACTGAATGAAAACTGGGCAGTAGGGAAGCTGAAAAAGAGCACCGCTGGTCTACAGATTGGGCATGGAAGACTGTTTCAAAACTTTCAGGGATATATGGATTACGTTGCAGTTTATTTATGTAGACCTTCGTTCTTGTAGAGCCATAGATATGAGAAGTTAGAAATGTACAGGGTAAAAGAGTATTATCTTGTCGTCCCACTGCATGCGTAAATTATCTGATTATTTGAATATTTCACGTATTGATATCGTTATAATCATATCTCAGTAGTATTATAGTAGAGAATATGTAAATCTATATTTTGAAATCCATATTAATCTAGAATACAAAGAGGGTATACTTTTATGCTTTCTTTTGACGAAAATGTAATCTCGTTATGTAATGTATGTATCTATGATTAAGGTGTCTGCATGGTATTATTTTCCTATTATAGAATTTTTGTGAAATTTTCTGTGTAGAAACATAATTGTATTATTGTTAAAAATATATATAATAAAATTTCGGGGTCACCGTGCATTTAAGCGCAAAACTGATTTTACATAGAAATGATAGAGAAAATGATAATATGAGAAGATAGCTTGAAAAAGCTATTATAGATTTTGTTCATACTTTGCACGTGTTTTGAAGTCATTAAAATGATAATATGAGAAGATAGCTTGAAAAATCTATTATAGATTTTGTTCATACTTTGCACGTGTTTTGAAGTCATTATATAGTTTACATATAAAAATAAAAAAATCATGGGTCACCGTTGAAATAAGAGTGATAAATTGCGAAATGTTAATTTTTCTAGTGTTATCGTTTAATAAATTATCTCCCTTGCATGATTTCTGTGTTTTGTAAATCAAGCAACAGATTTAAAGCTCACATGTTTTAGCTTACCCTTTTGTAATGAGAATGTTGTAAAAGTAATAAGGAATAAAAAATTTAAATACTTTGGAACTTTCTTTCCATTTTAAAAAGTTATTTTTTTTAATTTCTTAATGAATGAAACCCAAATGAAAACATTTTGGACAAAAGTGGCGGAATAATATCACTGAGACACCTTAAAAAGCTTTTTAATAGAGTTTTATTATCTGATATGTTTTCAGAATTTAGTGACAAGTTGGTATAAATTTGAAATTTATAGCTGTCTTGTTGGATTTTTTCATCTATCTAGAACATTTGTTAACATTTTTGCTATCATTTCTTTTTGTAATACTTAAAGATCTCCAGGTTATCTAGATTAAAGCAATCAATGTTTGTAACTGGAGTAACAGAAATGGCGTCAAGCAAGATTTAGCAGTACAAACATTTTTTAATGATAAATACCAAATACTACAAAATTATTGTTGGAGTATAGTTTGCACCCATCAAGGTGTTTAATCATCAAATAAGTATGTATATATCCATGTAGACGTCAAAGATTGTGTTTTATAAAATGACAAGGAGTGAACATTTTCATGTACAAAATTTTGTCCTTTTTCTTCTTTCCATATTTCATGGCTACGGGTTATGGAAACGACATATAATTCTACAACAAGGCATTGCTTCATAATTTTTCTCATTAATTTATTAGTTTATTTCACTTGTACAGTGATTTTCTAAGTGATTACTCTCTCTCTCTCTCTCTCAGTATGTGTGTGTGTACGTTATAAATTATTTTGGTATTTTGATTGTTGATCATGAAAATCCATAAGTAGCTTGAATTCATTGATACCATATTCATTCTGTGAGAAACATAATCTACATTATTGATATGTTTTTTTCTGTATTGTATGTCAAATTTATGTTGTTTCATTAATTGTTTTGTTCAGAGCATATTTATTGATAGTTTATTTTTTAAATAAAGTGATATTTATCTTATTGTTTTTTGTTTATTTACTCACATTGAACTTACTTTTCAAATTAAACACATTGATTGGACCCCCCTAAGAGAACCAATTCTTCTTTCCCAAAAATTATACTACAATTAAATATTAAATAGTCTCAAAGAATTGCATATTATGGTAAGGTTTGGGCTTTTTACAAGAGTGAAGTCCCAACAAAGCAAAAAAAGGAGTATTATCATATGGGTTCAAGCTTTTTGGTTTCATAAAAACCTATTCATTTGCTTAAGCAAGCGTGTAGGATACAAAGAAGTAGGGCCATTTAGCCGTGAATTCTATTCATATGTTGGGGCATTTTCAAAATATGCTTAAATGGTGTCGAAAATCGTTTAAGATGTGTTTAGTTCATGTACCTCTAAAGAGTAAAATTAATATATGCCAACCTTGTATGCTTTCTGACATATTAGCAGCTGTAAATAGCCTTTTTGTACATTTTAAACATTTTACCGTGTATGGGGAGATGATGCTACTCGAAGGACAAGGATAACCCAAAACCATTTTTTGTTGCGAGTGTATATACATTTGCCCTTCAACATGGCAGTTAGTTTGATTTGGTTCTAGAGGTCCTATACAACGAATTTCAACAAAAAATTACAAAATTGTCAAGATCTGTCAAAAATTGCATTCAAGTGTGGCAAGTTCAGTAGTCGAATCTTTTATCTTAAACAATGCAAATGCATTTGAATTGATTTTTTATGATAGTGTATATGACAGTTGACCTTTTACAGGTTTAATGATTTGCGAAATTGGTATACCGAGTGAAATAAATTCACGGGAAAGTAGCCGTACCTCTTTCAACCTCTTCTGATTATATAGTGCTCGTTTTTGACAGTATGCAGTGCGACTCTATTCAAATGCTTAATTAGTTAAGAATTTGCCCAAGAAAAGAATCAGCAATAGCTTTGACAATAAATCATCCATTATTCTAAAGAACAGAACAAACGAAAATTCTTAATTCTATTTGAATAATGAATATTTGTGTTACAAAATGTCAGAAATACTGATATTTTACCGCAGTTGTAAAACGCAAAATTAACATAACTCTTTAGTTCAGTGATCCATTTGATGTTCCTCGCATTAAATTTATTCTTGAATGAATTTACCATAATAATAAAAATGAAAAGGAAGAATAAAAGAACGTTATTCTTATTGCACATAACTACATAAATAAAACAGAAAATATATAAAGGATACTTTGTCAGTCATTATAGCATTTATTGAAAATAATAAATACTTGTTTCATTCTTTTCTGAATCAGGAAATCATTTTATCATATTACCAAGTACAAAAAATACCAAAGTTGCATAAAAAAACCAGTAAATTTCGTTATGCTGTACACGTGGTTCAAGGAGTAACCTCTCATCAGCAGCATTAAAAACCAATTATACGGAAAGCCATTATTCAAACGTAGTAAACATAGAAGTACTCATTACCAAAAATATCGAAACAGGAGGCAAAATCCAGTACCAAGGACATCTTCCGAGTGCATGGCACGGAATGAAGCCTCAGTATTTGCAGTGGTTAGAATTTTGACAAAAACAGCAAATTTCTATAAAACGCAAGGTAAAATTTTCATGTCAGACAAGTCTGACGATTGGGCTTGTGAATACCAACAGGGATCTCTGGTACACCAGCAATTGCATCGGCCCAATGGTTCAAAGTACAAAAATACCAAACTTGCATAAAAAAACACCGAAATAGGAGGCCAAATCCAGTACCAAAGACATCAAATTTGTCCTTAATAGAAAACTGGGGCTCAAACAGACCCTTACCACACTCATTCTTTGAATAATTAATGTGATAGTTGCCTACAATGGATTGACCAAACAATAATTTTGCGCTGCTATAACTCAAATGACTAGTAGAAAATAGCTAGAAGTTTATTTTTAGTTTGTGTCCTAGAACGCGTGAGTTAAGTTAACAAGACACCAAAATACACACTTCGACAGATTTATATCTTCACAAAACCACATTTATATATCAAAACAAAAAGTGTTACTTTTTAAACCTTTACAATCACTTTGTGGTGAAGGGAAATTTGTTTATTATGTATTATATCATTTAACATATCACGTAAAAATCTACCAAAGAAGTCATATATCGTGAAGTGTGATTTCCTATTCCCACATTCATTGATAATAAAAATTGAACGCGTATCAACTTTTTATGGTCTTGTACCAATCAGTAGATCGTCAAAATAAATAAACATGATGAAGACAATTTATTTTTCATTAGGACTTGAATTGCCCAGAAATCGAAAATTCCTATCTTTGTACGACAGTTTTTATGATTGGTTTCGACTGGGAAGGCAAGACGACATTTTCATCTGAAGTTATCATTTTTGTCATAGTAGATTTTATAAAACAGTTGAAAGACAGTCTAATTGGACAAAAGTAACACAAACCGAATATCTCAACAGTTGATTCATTGTACTTCCTTTTTTAATCCTCGACTGCACGTAGCTGTGTCGATATTTTAGAAAAAAAAGTTGTTTCATTTAGCAATTTTTTAAAGAACAAAAAAAAAAACAAACGTTCTGCCATTTACAGAGTCAAATTTGTTTGTATCCGTCTATTTATTCATGAACAATGCATATATTGTAATATGCATCAGTGCCTTTAAATAACTAAATACCGAAGTTACTGTGAATTTGGATTCTGCGTATGCGCATTTCGACAACTTATGTCTCTTCAGTGCAGATAAAATCTTAACGTTTGGAAGACCATAAACTCAAAGATGTTTAAAAACTGATAGAGAACAAATAACCAATATGATCTGAATGTAAAGCCAAAATCAGCTAAATCAGTTAAATTTCTTTTCAACATGCCTTGAAAAATTGTTTTATCTTCATGATTTTATTGTTTTACAAGGAGGGTTTATACATTCATCTCCGTCATGTCCAAAATATACAACTAGGGCTTATTAAGGTTTTTCTTAAAATAATTCAGCATACAAAGAACATCCTTGTTTAATAAATTAAGTCAATGTGATTTATTGTTTGATTTTATTTTAATGCTTCAACAGATGTAACGAACAAAAGAGCTAACAAAGGATATCCTTGACTAATAGATCGGAAATTTTTAATTGGTTTAGTAAGACAATTTTGAATAAGGCTTTATAAAGTTTTTTACACAACACGTGAATGAATCCATATACCCTAAGTAACGCAAAGATTCAAACATTAAGTTCACCCTAAATTTCAAAAACCTTTGGCAAAATTCATGAACACAATCCCTATCTCATTCTGGTGTTAAATCGGTATATTCTGCAATATCCCGAATCTGTCGTGAATTAGACCTACTAAAGCTTTATGTCTTAAACATTTCTGTTCACTATTCATTATTTTAGTTAAAACTTTTTTAAGTCATTGTGCTGATACGTGGGAAGGAAACAAAATTTAAATCAACATTCAAAAGTAAAATTGGTCTATACTTTAATTAAGTCATACATTATGTTATTGTGATATTTTTCTAATAAAAAATAACGAGATACATGAGCATGTGAGCTGTTAAAAGGGATGAATTTAAAATCTAAAATATGACCTAAAGCACAAAAAACACATGGCAAAATAAAAGAGTAGTAGACCTTTTTATTGTTTTTACTCTTTTATTTTGCCATGTGTTTTTTGTGCTTTAGGTCGACCTTTTTATTGCTTCTAATCTTTTATTTTGCCATGTGTTTTTGTGCTTTAGGTCATATTTTAGATTTTAAATTCATCCCTTTTAACAGCTCACCTGTTCATGTATCTCGGCCGTGAGAGCTGTTTCGCAACACATATTTTGTTTTATATTTTTCTAATACCCTATCGAAATTTTGGATTAAATGATCTGTAAAATTCTATAAGTAAACCGTCATCGTATATTGTTTAATTTTTCTATGATTAAACCAGAATTCTTTAACTCTACATTCAGTATATTTAAGAGCGATTCGCCTAAAAAATAATTTCTTAAAAAAAAGAGAATGATTTTTGAAGAATTCGATATGAAAACCAATATTAACATTCCAACGACCGTCGAATACCAAATTACTTAAATTTCACCATAACCCGGAAAGTACATTTCAAATCTGACCTATAACTGGATATTTATTTAATTTATGGATTTAAATCTAGTAAAAGAATACTTCGTTGTGTCAGTACTGGATGGCAAGATTTAGTCTTGTTCTTTATCTAAAAGTAATTGTGATGCCTGTGGTGACTTACTGCAGTGATATAACTGAAAATATTCTTTGTTAAATCCCTTGCAGAATATTGTTTCTTATTTCAAGACATTTAAAAAGAATACAGAATATTAACTTAACTAGATAGAAACCGACAAAATCTTATTGTGGACACTGATATTTGTTGTTCCACAAAAGCAAAAAATTAGCACAAGCCACTGAGAATAGCTTTCACAGACCATAAAAACACGTGACCAAACTTCACCAAGAACACGTGACAAATCAAAACCATACAGTCTGCATACAAGCATAGTAGCTTTAAATACTTTGAGCATTACGTTTCAGAAAAAATCTTGTCAGCAAACTCATTTGACATTAAGGGCATGTCTTGTATGTCGCTGTAAATAATCTACAATAGTAAAATCGTGAAACTGATTTTAGAACCCACAAACTGAAATGATGTCATCATGTAGACGTTTTTGACAATAAAGGACAAATATAATAGACTATATACATACCAGGATATACTTGTACTATGTTTAAGAGAACCACAAAGCCTGGTAAAGACAATGCAGTTTATGTACATTTTTGGCGTCAACATCATGGACTGACATTTACGCATGAAATTCTTCCTTGCAACAGGGGCAATTCAAAATTAAAAGAGGTTTTAAGTCTTTAGTCGAATTGCGATGTACATACTGAAATATATATGAAAAACAACAAGATTGAACCTGTTAGATATCAATGGTATATTCAAAACTCAACAAATTATAAAAGAAGATAATAGGAAGGACCTACAATGACCGAAAATCCAAATCACGTGCCATAATCCACAAGGAAACTGCACAACAAAAACGCCGATAAGGGACAAAAGACAAACGTAAATACAAACTTTACAAGAATGTGAAAAAAATAATAAATAATTATGAGCATTTCTTTTTTCCTGCAAAGTTTCAAGTACATTTACTTTCTTATTTTCACATGAATTTTATATACAATTATTATATCCTACCCCTAGTAAATTCCTGAAACGCTGATTGGTCAAACTACGTCACGTACTGACCGTATATATTCCATATGGGGTGACCGTGAAAAATATACAGGCAGTGGCAGCCATTACATGACGTAACCATGTAAACATCAGTGTTTTTTTTGCGGTTTTTAAAAGTTTTTATATGTTTAATGGACTATCGGTATGATATAAACATTACACAGTATGTTAGTGACCTAATATGGTATATACACGGTCAGTAAATTTAATATTGGGCTCGATCTGCGCTCTCGCCCAATATAAAATTTACTGACCGTGTATATACCATATTAGATTACTACCAGACTGTGTAATATATAATATCCTGACTTATTATTTTGAATTCGGAATTTGTTAAAAGCAGATAGTTATCCCCCATAGAAAAATGAAAGGATATGGAGTGAATGTACATGTGACAAAAACGCACACGATACATAGAAAACTCCAGTCTATCAAGGACAGGGCCTTCATTCCTGTCTACATCTTGATGTCGACTGAGGTAATGCTTTGCCGTTTTGTTGGTTTTGACCTTTTGTTTATATTCTATTGGTTATTTATTTTATAAACTTTCATACATCTTCCAATTATTTTTTAACTTGGTCTGCACTGAACAAAGAATCAAAATGGCCATCGAAAAACCATATTAACAGTAACTTCGTTCTTGTTTATTTACCGAGCACCAATGGACTCGTAAAACTTGGTTTTGAAAAATAATGGAGTGTCTGCATCCGTCCGACTTGTTACTTAGGATTCATCAAACTTACAATACTTATCTTTGTATAGTATCATGTTAAATAATTTTAGAAAATCATTATCGATCTTAATTTATTGCTGTTTTATAAAATTAATTATAATTTGTAATTGACAAACAGATCTAAAAACAAGATACTGAACAAGGTCGTCTATTATATGTAGTTACTTCTTAACAGAGACATGAAATAAACTAGACAAGATTTTAAAAAAATGCTGCACGTCAATCTGCCGACATGTTGACAAAAAAGGACAACCAAAAGACATATTTTTAAACAATACACACATATATTAAACGCACATACCGGCATGACAATGTAGAATACAGCAATATGCGTCAGAAACCGCAGACAAAAAATGTTCCGGATGGGGTTGAAACTTAATCCGTGAAAAGGACTTTTTTGTTGAGTTTGATTTGCAAAAATTCCCCTTTAAATAGGGTTATGTAATTTCATAAAATTCTGTATGTTAAAAGCAAAAACTAACTAGGGAAATACATGAATTTGAACATTTAGAATCACGTTTACGTGAAGGTTACCCTCTTAAGGACCCCAAAATGAACCCAAATATTCAGTACCAACCACATATTGTTGCTGATGACATCACACTAATGCTGATATCACAAGAATTATTACATAACAATAAAATGTGGAATTCATTGACATTTAAATATCAAAAATAAATTCAATCGATGCTATTTTGGTTGTAATTTGCATTTTTGTTGATTTTGTGGTATTTTTGGTAAATGAGACCGCAAAACTCATTCATCAGAGTTATTTTAACAATTCAGTCTTGAAAAAACTTCTAATCTATTTTTACAGCATAAGTCAATACCAAATGGAACAAGCCATGAATAACAATTCAGAAATACAAATTTAGCCAAACAGAAACATGATTACTGGATGGTTTACCGTTTTCATACACGAAAATATGACAAGAATAAATTTAATGATACCCAGTTCTGCTTTTTTTCTTTTTTTTTCACAAAACTCAAAGTTGATCTGCAGTTCAAGATAAACAAGTATACAAAGAATCAAGTCAGCATTTAACACGGTTTTTAAAGAATTCCAGAAAAATAGAACAAATCTGAAGGAAAGGATTCTGAAGAATATGGATATCACACTTATCACAAACCTGATCAAGATTCTGGGTAATCCGAGTATCCCAATGATCACAAATCTGATCAAGATTCTGGATAATCCGAGTATCCCAATTATCACAATCTGACGAAAACGATTATAAAGATTCTGAATATCCCACTGATCACACAAACCTATCACCATTAAATGTGGAAGCAATCGAAATGAAAAAAAAATTAAACCAATATTTACAAAAGCTTGAACTAATACATTGTTGTACTGGGTAAAGCACCCGCACATGGATACAATATCTCTGAAGAATACAGGAATGTGGTTAGAGAAGCTCATACAGCCAATTCGTAGAAATAGCAAGAAGACGGCACAGCGACTGAAAGAAGATGACGAAAATGATGATGAACCAGATGCAGAATATTTCCTGGTTGTCGAAAACATCTCGATCTCCCTTTTCTGTTGTTTGTTTTTTTACAACGGATGATTCGTAAGTGAATGCCCAGGTAAATGTTCGGGTAAATTTTATCTGGACATTTAGATGTTTTTAAGTATTGACTATGTTTGACCATACAACTTTGTCTGGCAACTTCTTTCAATGAATTATGGATGTGAAAGTTTTGACCTTCACTAATAAAAGCACTTATTCAAAGAAATACTAGTAACCGTTTTGAAACATATTTTCAGGGTCCATACTGAAGATAAACATGATCACGATGAAAAATGGACTTTTTCATCTAAGTTAATACTACATCGTATATCAAAAATTATTTCTTGCAATGTAAGAGGAGTAAACAAGATAGTCTTCATCTTGCCAAAAATGTCGAAGATTCAACCTTAGAATGGGTTTTCCAATGTTTTGATTAACGTCTTCCCGGATTTGACATTACCGATTCTGACTTTACCCTGTATTGACCCTCTGACAGTGTAACGGGTGCTGTATATATATAGAAGGACATGCTTACCCTACCGGAGCACCTTATATCACTCTTTTAGATAATTAACACTGTTAGTGCTTTAGTTTTCATTGCTGTATTTGTAGTGTTTGCGTTTTGTGGTTGTGTCTTCCGTCTTCTGGTGTTCTTACTTTTGCCTTGTCTCTGACTTTTTTCGCGTAATCTTGTTTTTTGTTCCTTCGGTATTGTATGGCTGTTGCCTTGGTTCAATTTGAACTGATGAGACGTAACTCTCTTCTAGCTCAGACGTTCAAATAATGCAACTATACGTAGACTAACATGGCTTATTTTGGGGAAATCTGGGGAAATTATTAGTCATCCACATAGGTCTGTGTCTTGATAAGTTTCATAAAAGTGTAACCCTAAAACGTTCGTTTGCTTGAGAGAAGATCGCCTCTCTGGCTTCAAACGGCGCATAACATGAAATTAAACCTAATTTTTCAACGTCAGCACGGTATGTCTTGACGTTCGGTTTAAACATGTTAAACTTGGTGACAGTTTTACTATCTTATGATTGAGACTCGTCAAGAAAAACATTGTAATTTTATAAAAGTGCAAGATTGTAAAAAATGAAATTTTAAAATGAATCATGACGNTCACTAATAAAAGCACTTATTCAAAGAAATACTGTAAACCGGGAAATGTTCACGGCAGTTTTATTTTCGCGATTTTCGCGTTTGGGATAGAAGAGCGAAAATAAAACGGCGCGAACAAACTTTTCTCACTTTTGAGACACAGTAGTTCCTATTTTTAGCGGTGTGAGATTTCCTTGTCCTACACTAGTGTAAGACAAAAAAATCACGTGCAGTTTACCGGCAAATATTGTGTTTGCACATTTAGGGTCTGTAGTCTACATCTGCCCTCATAAGTGACCATAAGTGGATTTAATCTACGTATTGTAAAATTGTTATATCATTTAAAGTAAAATTATCAATGAGAATACACGAAAAGTCGTCTTTTAAAATATGGCGCGCTCGGGTATACATTCCTGATTTTATGACGTTACAAAAAGGGACATAACTCCTTGTGTAAACAGACGAAAAGGGCGATATTTTTGTGTGGATTTTAGTAAATTTCAGGGTGCATATAGTGAGAAATAAAATCAAACACCAGTGGAAGAGCGAGACAAGAGAATCTCAGACACCCTCGGGTAAGATTTCAATCATCTCGGACTCAGCAAGCTTCGTCCGAGACTGGAAATCTTACCCTTGGGTGTCTGAGATTCTCCTGTCTCGCACTTCCCCTGGTGTTAGATTCTTAATATCTATCATTTATGCAAATGGTAAATAGTTTGGCAGCGCGAATTCAAAACTGCGCGAACTAAAAGCCCGTCAATTAACCGCGATATAAAGACTGCGCGAAAATTTTCCGGTTTACAGTAACCGTTTTGAAACATATTTTCAAGGTCCATACTGAAGATAAACATGATCACGATGAAAAATGGACTTTTTCATCTAAGTTTATACTACATCGTATATCAAAAATTATTTCTTGCAATGTAAGAGGAGTAAACAAGATAGTCGATTCAACCTTAGAATGGGTTTTCCAATGTTTTGATTAACGTCTTCCCAGATTTGACATTACCGATTCTGACTTTACCCTGGATTGACCCTCTGACAGTGTAACGGGTGCTGTATATATAGCAGAACATGCTTACCCTACCGGAGCACCTTATATCACTCTTTTAGATAATTAACACTGTTAGTGCTTTAGTTTCATTGTTGTATTTGTAGTGTTTGCGTTTTGTGGTTGTGTCTTCCGTCTTCTTGTGTTCTTACTTTTGCCTCGTCTCTGGCTTTTTTTTTCGCGTAATCTTGTTTTTTGTGCCTTCGGTATTGTATGGCCGTTGTCTTGGTTCAATTTGAACTGATGAGACGTAACTCTCTTCTAGCTCAGACGTTCAAAAAATGCAACTATGGCTTATTTTGGGGAAATCTGGGGAAATTATTAGTCATCCACATAGGTCTGTGTCTTGATAAGTTTCATAAAAGTGTAACCCTAAAACGTTCGTTTGCTTGAGAGAAGATCGCCTCTCTGGCTTCAAACGGCGCATAACATGAAATTAAACCTAATTTTTCAACGCCAGCACGGTATGTCTTGACGTTCGGTTTAAACATGTTAAACTTGGTGACAGTTTTACTATCTTATGATTGAGACTCGTCAAGAAAAACATTGTAATTTTATAAAAGTGCAAGATTGTAAAAAATGAAGATTTTAAAATGAATCATGAGTGTGTTAGTGAGGGATGGCGTCTTGAAACCACATAATTGAGGGAAAATTGACGTCATATAAATTGTAGTAAATTCCATTTCGTTAAATCATTCAGCAAAAATAATAACAAAACGGAGATGTCAAGGCTTTTTTACATTATTCAAAAAATTATTATGTATATTATTTACAAATATAGATACACTGTTCTTAAAATAGTTTAATTGATTAAATGTCGGAGACTGGTGCATACAAATACTCCTTATTCATATTATTTTGAATAAATTAAAGATCAATTAGCTTTTTATATTTATAATTTTTGTCAATCAAAACAATATTGTTCCAATTAAGAATAGGTCAATGTAAATTCGTCTCCTTGTAAATGGGAATTTTGTTTTCAAATAAATTTCCTCAAGGGAATTGATATCTATTAAAAATATTTTACTGATCATATGAGACGGAATTTATTGAATTAAAAATGAAAAGATATGTAATAAATGCAGATGAGACAAAGTCTACAAATACACGATTAAACCAACCTATTAATGACGCTTTCATTGCTGTTCTTCATCTTGAAGTCATGGATGTAAATTCAAAAATCTATAAGCAAGACTTGGGGATTTAGCACCTTTCATGAACTTTTACGAGTCCCTAAACAAATTCAGTCTTGTAGGAATACAAGTACAAGTCTGCGAAAAGAGGAGCACGATTCGTGCCTAATTCTATACCAAATCGCTGTCGATAAATAGCACCCCCAAAAAAATGTTCTATCAATTTTGAAAATCGAGCATACTGCACATGTTTAGAAATAAGAATGTTTAAATCTAAGGACCACTTCCCTCGTTAATATAGCTCAATCTTTAGCTGATTTTATCTTTTTATTTAGATCCTATTGATGATCTGTTGTCTATCAGCTTCTACTTGCGTTCGATTAAGGTTTGTCCAAATGTTTTGATTTGAACTTTACTTGAATACCCAATAGAAATAAGGTGGGGATTGAGAGATGGCGTCAAGGACATGCACCAACTCCCAATCCTACCCCGGCTTACAACTAGAAAGTATACTTTTTAAGGGTAAAATCGGGATTTTTTGCCAAATTTGCACCAAAATTTTCGCACCTCGATCCGCTCGGTGACTTATTTTTAATTTCATGTCCCTAACTTCAGATGCTGGATCCGCCCATGGGAGTCGAAATAGCCTTCTTTAGAGATTAGATTTAAATATTCATTTCCATAACCATTCTCATAACAATAAACCTATACTTTGTCAGCCTTAGAGTTATTTGTCCTCTTAGATAAATTGTATTTCGATGAACTGTGTAAATCATATAAATTCAATATATTTGTTTGTTACTATTAAATTTTACACGCAAAAGAATTAATTAAGGCTAATTAATTTAATTTATCACCTGTTGTTTTGTAAGTTGTCACGTATATCATTGTTCTCAACAAGATCAACTTTCGATATAAGAAAACGAAGACTGTAAAACCACATTTTGACATTTCACCTCACAGAATGGTCACGGAGTCTATCTCTTCGTTGACGCAATTATTTTTTTTACACATTCCAGATTTATCAAGCCTAAACAACGGAAATTATTTTATTTTTCATATTGTTTCATATACACATTGTATATCTAGTTTTAGTGTCGTAGCATTTTAATTGGATTTTCAATGGGCTTTGTGTCTTTAGAGAGTGCCCCGGCACCTGATTCAGTTTAGGGGCTCCATCTACAGAGCTGCTGGACGCATCCCCAGGTGGTGGATATGGGAATGCCCTGTCTCTGCTGGATAGTCAGGTCATAATACGAAAAGCCTGTCTGCGAACCATTGTAGACGAACTGTGTTTAGAAACGCCACGCCCTATGCAGTATAAAGAACCCTTCTATATTTTTCTATTTAGGGCAGACCCAATGGAGGTCGTATAGAAGGCCAAATTTCCTACCCCTACCCATTCTTTCCCTTTTCCAACAAAAATCGTTAGTAGTTGATATGGCAAAAATCCGTAGGTTTTCAAAAAACGTTTTTTT
>MJUU01001456.1:56172-95031 GCA_002080025.1 Modiolus philippinarum
CCCCCCCCCCCCTAGATTGCCACTGGAGTTTTACATTGTTATTCATGTCAAGATTCTCTCATCTTTGAGATGAGAAAGATGCAGTTTTTGAACACTACCTGATCCGTTCTGTATAAGCATCTCTCAACATATAAATGTACCATACGTATTGCAACAATAAAAAAGAAAAAAAAGAAGTGGGGTGTAAGGGGGGGGGATGTTGGTGGACAATCTTAGTTTGCCTAAATTTTGTCCAATTTAAAGCAAAATAAATATGTAATTGTTTTCTTTAAGCTTGCAACATTCTCCCGTTAACTATGTGCAACATTCTCCCGTTAAATATGTGCGTCGGGCAGATATCAGGTCTCGGGACTGATATCAGGGCAGATACCGGAATAGACATGTAATAATCTATACATATTTTGGAATAGACCATATCCGAGCTGTGGTATTGGGATTTACCGGACCTCTTTTCAACACGTCACAGTATGGAAAACGTCACGTCACAAAGCCTACAACGTCATTTAACTGGTCACATGGGGCGGACATGTTTGTGACGTAGGACGGACAAACAACAACTGGTAAATCTAAATACCAGAACCCGGATATGGCCTATTTTGCCTTTAATCATAAATAAACAATGAAGGGATAAGGAGTAAATGCACATGAGACAACGTCTCTACAAATACTTGGTAAAACGACGCAATGGAACAACACTTTTATTGCTGTTCTTCATCTTGAAGTCACCATGAGGTCTTGAACTATGAGCTTTGCTTCTACCTCATATCAACTTGTAGACTGCCCTAAGCAGTCGTTTGAGCAGATATCATTGCTGGATTTCGAACATCCATGCATCGCTCATTTGGTCAAAATTGAACTTATTGTGACCTTATGGATGAAAAAATGTGTGATGCTTGTTCAAATTTCTAGATGATTTCTGTTGATATTTTGAACTTTGTCTGTGATGAAGAATATTGTGAACAACAAAGAAAAATATCACAAAAGAGAAATTAATCGCACCAATTGAAATGAACTCTTCATCTGTTAGAAACCTATTAGCAGTTTTTATTGCAAATTTAGATATTGCAAATAATCGACAGATAATTGACCTTTTCAACGGTCATGTCCGACCACAGCCACTGCAATTTTTCAGCGTCAAAGACACATATATCGACAAAGAACCCATATTGTGAAAATCAATATTTGTTTGGAACGAAAAGATTTATCGCGTGATAAAAAGGGTACTTTTTACATTGAAATTCGAAATATCAGGGTCTTAGTCACAAGGAAGCTACTATGATGCTGTGATTTATACACCATTTGATATAATGCCGACCTTTTTGCAGTTTGAAATAAAACGTAATGGGAAAACACATCGTCTCCTTCAATGAAAATTATTCTGCACGTAAAGAATAAATTAACATGCCTTTATTGTTTGTCTTACTACAGTAGATCATAAACATATACACGACTAATTGAATTATAATAAATAATTACGGAAGTCTTGTTTGAATACAATTATGTGACCTCGGGATTGGATAAGGGGGTGTTTGGTTGTGCATGTATATATATATTTATACATTATGCTGTAAGACTAGTTTCATAGAAAACTGTCTACAGTGACACATTTGAAATTCACTTTATATTCATATTAACCTATATTTTCTTGACAGACAAATTTTCTCATTTATAACCGAACATTCTTTAAAAGTTGAGAGATTTATGATATATATATAAATTGATGATTCATCTGATAGGAGGAATTAATTCAGAAAAGTTCTTGCTGTTCGACAGAGAAGATGTTTTTCAACACTATTATTTTGGGATGTATTATATTTGCCTTTGGATCTTCAGAATTCAATTTCGGTAAGAATGTTTTTTTCTTTTTTTTTAAATTTTTAATATGTGTGAATAAAATTTGATTGCATTTTGTTGATAAGTTTTTTTTAGAAAAGGTCGATTTATAGTAAAAAACATCATTATATAGATTTTTTTGCAAAAAAATTCACTGGCTTTATAATGTTTTTTGCTATTTTTAAAAATTTTTCATGAGTAAAAATTGTCTGTAGTAAACGAAATATTGAGCTAATTTTGAAATGAATGCAGTTTTAACATACGTTTCCTTAAACACATTTATTTCCTATTTGAAAATGCATACTCAGCATATGAAATGATATGGCTGCTTTGTCTTTGAACTGATTACCAATTCTTTTCATGGAATCTTTTTTTTTTGTTTTGTTCCCTTGTTTTTTAAGTCATTGAAAAAATTCATAATGGTTGATGAGTTCTTTAAAAGCTCAATCCTGAGTCACAAAGATTATATTATGTTAATTATGCCCTTTTGTAAAAAAAACATGTAGTTACCGAAAATGACAATGCATTACTATAAATAGTTTGATATGGGGTTTTGTTTTTAGATTTTGGCAAGCACGATGGACTTGCAGTGGTAACACAAGTCCAAACTAACAAAAGTGACCTTGATGTTGGAATGCCCGACAGTTTAAATATCACGATTGAAATACTAGCAAAGAAACCAAGTACTCTTCACTTACATCTTAAACGAAATGACGATGGTCTGGAAATAAAGCCATTTTATGTTGTAAGAGAGACTTCAGATGGACAAGCAACTGTGGTGACGGATGAAGTCCCAATAGAACAGGTATTTATGATTTACAATAGTCCCCAAGTAAATTTACAAGTAAATGAAAAAAATTACAAACATTTGTTAATTGATACATAACTGAAAAAATTATACATATGTGTAACTGAAAAAAAAATCATATACATGTGTGACTAATGAATTTTAATACGCATGTGTAACCAATAAAATCATACTCATGTATAACTGATAAAGATAATAAAGTTCTGTAACTGGTAACATTTACTATACACGTGCACCTTGTGTAAGTCATGCAATAGTGTATTTTTTAGGCAATACACACGTGTAACACTCAAAAATAATACAGATGTGTAATTGCAACGTTCAAACATATGAGAACACCTGCACAAATATGCAACTGATAAAATGTATACACATGTATTTTCAAGGCGTCGTATGTGAAATTAAAATCAATTACCAAATGATAAAATATATTACGGTTTTGAAATCAATAATTCAAAACTCTTTTTATATATTCAAAGCATAAAAGTTTTATTTAGCAATTTAATGTCAATATTAATATTAAGGTATGATAATAAGCCAAATTAATTGAACATCCTTTTCTATATTGAGACACCTGTTGACATGCGTATTGATCGATTGGTAATTCATGTAAAATATATACAGTAAAACAAATTTATGACAATCTGATTAATATGTATTTAAAATGTCATAGATGGTTATGATTAATATCATTATCCAGAAATTGTGCTATTCTGTTGCGCAACTGAAATCCAGAATTATGTTTACAATAGCACGTATTCTTGAAAGAGGTTGTTAAATGTTCCTCTGCAAGCCTTGTAAAACGTTTACTTCTAAAGAAGGACCTATCTGAAAAATGTCGAGGATTATTGCTATACTATTGCCCCACTAAAGCTCAGAAGCATATTCATAATAGAACACATATTTTCTTTGAATTACGTAAAAAATAAAAATTTCAAATGATATAACATTACGTCGAAATTGCAGTAAATTAATGGGATATCCATTTTGAAAAAAATATGTTTCTTGTATTGATTGAAGTCAATGTCAAAGATCTTAATATGTTAACGAAATAAGGATCCAGAGTTTAGGCGAATCAATTTATTCATTACCTGACATAAAGACCTAAATTTTTTCAGTTGTCATTTCGACAATTTCTCATCAGTGCAGATCCAATCTTATGCAACAATAATAGAATAAACTTATTTTTGTCAATTTTTTTTAATTTCATTTGTTCCTTTCATACAAATGCTTGCAAATATAAAATTTTATTTATCCCAACAGAATGTAGCTTTATACCAGTGTGATGATGGCTTAGCTACATTTACCATTACATGTGAGGGTCTAGAGTATGGACTATGTAAACCTATATTTGTAAGTAAAATATAAATTATCAAGTTGAAGCGTCATTGTGTTTTCTAAAGCTTTACATAATTTTTTTTAAAACGATATTCATCAAAAATTTATTCAGCAAATGGTTTGCACCGTGTCAGTTTAAGAAGTCCCTCTATAACATGTGACAGCCGTGTTGCCATATATAACATAGCATAAAAGAGAGTGAACAAAACAAAGAGCACAAAAGAGACGTAGTTGTGTTAATTTTCATCCGAGGCTGAACATCATGAAAATTACATTAGTTCATTTTCTTCTTTGTGTTATATATAAACATGGGCACAAACAACCTGCAACTTAGCAAAAGGTGAGAAAATATGAATAAACAATCCAATACAAATTCAACAGAAATGGTGCCATTATGCCAAAGACAAAACAAACAAAAATGAATAAATAAACTGAAGGTATTATCAGTTGCTATTGAATGGTTAGATTGATGTTCTCCACACTTTGCTTTCGCCTACTAAACAAGGTGGTGAAAGATCAGTTATGTATTTGATTGGTACGTGTTACTTCTATAACCCTTAAACCCCAATAAAGTGAAAGTCTGAAATGCACCTTTTAATCGCTTAGTAGAAATACAAAAAAAATGTAAAAATCTGTATATCTACTTTTTTAACAGCTAGGATCAATCAACATAAATGGAACAGAATTTGATTTGAAGCCAACTACTGAAGGAGGGGACTCACGCCTATACAACATCTACAACCGTAAACAACCCGATGGAGAAGGAAAATATTGTACATCTGGAGGTAATACTTTAAAGATTTTTTTCTGAATTAAGACAAACATTTGTACTTCCCAATTAAACCTATATTTAAGTACACTTGACTGCTACTGCTACACCACTTAAAGGTTTCAATTCTTGTCCACTTCTGTATTTTTATCATGTAAAATTCTTGAAAGTAAAGGATTTTAATTTTACCCAAGTGATACTTTACGCCTTCTCTGTTGTACAAGCAACTTTTATAAAAGGTGACAATTTTTTGTTTTTTTTTTTAGAAAACCAGGAAATTGCTGCAATATCAACAGCTTTCAAAAAACAAGTGAAAGATTCTGATTTCGAAGGTTTTGCAATGCGAAACTCATTTCGATTTGCACATCCTGGTACCATAGATTTTGGTGGACATTCAACGCTTAGAGACAGACATCATGGCTCTTCAGGAGCAGCAAATTCATTTTCTGTTGGCCTTCTTATTATGGTTGATGATCTCATTTACAAAAGGTACAAGTTTTTTTCGGTTTTTCAAATACTCAATTCCTAGTTTTTTAAAAATTTGCTGTATTGCTTGTAGACATATAGTTGATAAAAAAAGCTGAAGCTATATGTACATATCTTCTGGATATTTTTTATTTCATTGTGTTTTTGTTTTATATATTATGTTTGAAACATCATGACCCAATTTAGAATAAATAAATTATCTCATATTGCATTTTTTGGTCAAGACTTACACGATGATTTTATTTTTGAAGGTTCTATGGAAAAAGTCAAGGATACACACACTACCAAAAAGATATGGACGCAAAGGCATTAATAAGGCAATATTTTGCGCATACTGTTAATGCGGTAAGTCATCTCATCTTCTTATACTTGCAAATTTCTTTTGAAAAAAAGAAGTCTTTGGCTTTGTTCTTTTGGGCAATAATTTGTTTACAACCTATTCGGTTCTATCCTGGCTTCTCATTAGTTTTCGGCATTGTTTGCCTTACGGACAAATTGTTTCTAGAATGCGCATGTTTTGCACTCGTTTTTTTTTTTTATCCTTACCAATTGATTTCAGATCTCATATTGGAGCGATGTAATAGCACCATTTATCTAAACCGATTTTGTCTTTTGTAAAATTTTAAAAACATACAATAAAAACAAAACATAATATATCATTGTTATTGTATTTTGTAGATGGATATGCGGTATCATAATTTGCGACATCCTGTTTACGACATCCGCATTGTTGTCTCCGGTTACCTCATTGATGACGTAAGTATTTATCCATGCTTTCTGATTGTAGAGGGTCCCTTTTCATGTATCACACTTCTGTATTTCAAAATCATGTTGAGGTGGTCTGGCCTTCATGAAGTATAGAATTCAGAAATCACGTATAACGCCTAATATAGTTGTTTGTTTTTACGAACAATGCTCAAATGCTTCTTTGCAAATCATGCTAAGACCACTACATAACTCTCTTTGTATTACTAGTTTCTTGTTTGAAGTACATAATGAATGCAACACTGCATAATCTAAAGTGATATTTCCTAATGTGATACAAATCAGTTGGGATGTGTTTAAGCGAAACTCAAATTCGGAGTCTTTATATATAACCATCTCGTTGTTCAAGCCAAACAAGCACTTAATTGTCTTCTGAGATCATGAGCTATGTACGGACAAAAAAAGCATTATTTTTACCTTTACTAGCATATATATACTATGTATGAAAACTAGATTATCGGCATCAGTTTTTGTAAATAATCAGGGTAATTTACTTGTAGAATTATAAGATAGACATCTGGAATGATCCGGCAGAGGCTGAGGTGGAGGAGGTAATGTTAAGAGCCATACGCTGGAGGAAAGAAATGGTATCAGAGCTTCCACCACATGATCATATGATGATATTTACAGGGTGTGTACTTATTTTATATAACTTAGTTATCATCGGGTAAAGCCATTTTATTTTTGGGGGTTGCAATATTTCTAGTGGGTTTCCAATGACTGTGGAGACTGGATGCGATCTGACCAGTGGAATTCAATTAATAACTAACGAAATACTCAATTTACAGTAAATTTAGTTTTCTGCAAATGGGCATTTCGATAACTTTTGTCTCTTTAGTGCGGATAACATCTTTACATTTTGAAGTATGATATTTGTGAAATTGAAGAATTACCAAATTCCATCTTTATTTTACGAAAGGATATGGATTAAATGAACATGAGACCATAACACATATTTTTACTTCAACTGCAATAATTTTAATGAGCTGTATGGCCATTTCGGATATTAATTCCTCTTCAGCAGCACTACCTTTTTTGACAAAAATGACGCCATTGAGCTTCGATTTTCTACATGCCAAATGCTCATATATTCACAGGATATGGGAAGTTTGAGATCATAATTGGCACAAAAAAAAATAATGTTTCAAGGAAGCAAAAATATGTCCCGAGATGTGAACATACCGGAAAATAAAAGTGATAGTTTTTTATATTCTGACATGTGTTTCCGAAAGTCATCTTCGTTGATTGATAGAAACGACACACTTAAACAACCTACATTATTTTCGTGAGAAGAGTGCACGCAAATTTCAAAATGTAGAGAATACGATCATAGGAGCGTACATGACATATAAATACTATGTCAGTAAACCTACTTACGACAAAAAAAATGTAATTTGAAGAGATCGTGTGACTCAAATGAATTCTTCTGAAAGCTCGAACGCCTTCTCTACAAGTTGCGCCCGTCATTGTGGCAAAATATTTTATATCAACGGCAATATTTAAAACTGGGTACTAATTGTCAAAATAAACATATACATAAAATGTAAGATTACAACAGAATTTTCGAATTCAGGCATTGTCCAAAATCCATATCATTTGCAACTGATAATGCGTCCTTGCTTAGAAATGTTGCATTCCATATCTGAATAAAGCTACATCAACCTTCAACTATCACCATAACGATTACAGTGACGCTAACTTCAGTAACCATGAAAATGAAATTCGTTAAAATTTATTTATTTTTAAACTAGAATTCACATTTATACTTTCGAATTGATTTTTAGCTGTATAGACAGCGAAGTTTGATTGTTCATTAATGAAGAAAGGATAACAGAAAACACCTAAAATGGCCGAACATTACAATCACATGCCACAATATCTTTTTATCAGTGCTAATATTAATATTTATACATTGAATTCTACTTAATTTTCCTCTCCCTTTATTATTTCAGGCGTGATTTGTACACTAAATTCGCTAATGACTATTCAGTAACTGGTGAGTATTTTGAGGGCAAAATTGAACTTCATATGTTGAGAAAAAAATACTTTAGTAACCGTTAATTTATCTTCTGAATATGGCAATTTGGACAACTTACGTCTCATCAGTGCAGATCAATTCAAAACAATTGAAACACAATAAACCAAAACATGTTCTTTTGTCTTTGTTCGGACCTTTCATTACTGTCATCGACTTACATAAATCGTAAATAATATGCAAAAATTGTAACTATTTGTAATTTATTTACATAGGGTCAATGCCACTTCTGGCGGAATGTTATAGAGAAAATTTAATTTCTGCAGTTGGTGATCAATTGAATCATACGTGAAAAGATCTCATAGTCGTCTTCGAGAAAACATTTGTATAAATAAAACTCATGTTATCATATTCTTGTGTTTTTCGTATTTAACAGGTTTTGCCAGTTTGGATTCTATTTGTCGACAAGACAGTGTGTCAATTATTGAAGACAAAGGTGGATTCGATTGCATTATTACTGCTACACATGAACTGGGTCACAGGTAATTATTGTAGGATTTCTCAGCTCCAATATATATGAAGAATGAAAAGATATGTTGTAATTGCATATGTGATATAGTCTTTTCAAATGCATGGTAAAATCAAGCAATGGAAAAACACTTCATTAATACATTGATGATATGCGGTGATATATCATATATGAAATACACATTTTTCAAGACAGACGCAATAGTAGGCAAACCATAAAATTTGACATTTTCCTGTAGTAACTGTAATTTTCAATTTCCAAACATTTAAGGTGTTTTTTATATGTGTAACGTAATTAAGATTTTGTCATAGTCCAATTCTTTATTTTACACAAACTTTTTATCTTGCAGTCTTGGTGCCAGACATGATGGTGACAGGAATATCTGCACGCCCCATGATAAATATATCATGACGTCAGTAGGTGGTGACGTGACCATGCATACCAGGCTGAATCCGTTCAAATTTTCAGAGTGTTCAAAAAGCTACTTTTTAGATAGATTACAGACATTGTAAGTGATATAGACCAACTATCATTAGACAAATAATTATAAAGTGGTTCTTTTTAATTCCATTAAAAACAAATAGGAATTCGGATGGAATCTCAATAAATGCTTGAATTTTTTTAACTATTCACCAGTTTTAATATTCACACAAATTATATATCCAATTCATAAATCGAATGCTTAAGTTATTCGTAGAAGATTAACGACATACAATGTTGATGAAGATCAAGAATAAAGTGATTTGTATACATAGCTTAAAATCTTAAAACTAAATATGTTCAAGCAGATTTTAAACATCATTGTATGCAAATATAAATCATAGAATGACCTAAAAAGAAAATATATAAAAATAGCTGTGTTATTTTATTAACCTTACTTGTTCTCTGATACTCAATATTCAAGTCTTTTCTTCTCTTTTGTCATTTTAGAAGTAACCAAGGCTACAACTGTTTGTCCATACACAAATCGTACTATAATCACAGGGAATATGCCAGTTTAACGAGTGTTTCAACAGGACAAGTGTTTGATGCTAATAAACAATGTCAGATGAAGCTTGGAGATGACTCCTATTATGGATGGGTAAGTTAATTTAGTCAAATTCAGGTCAATGTTAATTGGTTTGGTGTTGAAAAGTAAAATGAAGTTAAAATTTGTCTTCTCACTGATAAAGAGAACATCGATTCAGATCCCTCATGGTGACTTCGAGATGAAGAACAACAATAAAAGCTTTGTTCGATTGTTTGGATTTCCATTTATTTGCAGCCACTTTATCTAAAGTGCCTTTACTCCATATCCCTTTATTGTTGATATACAAAATAGCTCCATGTCCTGCACATATGGAGAACGAAATCAATGTTTTCCTTTAATAGGCTGTTTTTCATACAGTATGAGAGACATAAGTTGTAGAAATGCGAATATGCAGAACCTAAATTCACAGTAACTTCGGTATTCAATTATTTGTAGTGTTCTTTTTGTCTATTTTTTTATTTCAATCATTAAGACCATAAATAATCATAAGCTCTTCATTGATTAGATTTAGTTTATAATAATTGATATAAATATGTCATTTCAGGGCGGCAATCTTGGATCCTTCAAAGACATTTGTACACATATGGCTTGTAAAAGTAATAAAACTGCTACTAGTTATAATTTGTATAATGCCGCCAGAGGAACTTCGTGTGGGAATAGAAAGGTAATTAAACTTGAATATCAGAGAATTTGATTCGAAGCAATGCTTAGAATATGTTTAATCTTAAAAAATAAAAATAAAACTCTTCCAAATAACAATGAACTAGTTAACGTTATAATTACAAAATAATTATTCTAGAATTCATTCTGTAAAATTAATGTAAAAAGGAAAAGGGGATAGTTCAATCCATATAGATATCTTTAATGGAATGAAGTACAATAATTTGAAAATTTTCATAAATATAATTCAGTGTGTATGTTTGGTATTTCTATTCTTTGTGTTTTTTTTCAGTGGTGTATTAATGGCGAATGTGTGTTTGATCTGAAAGCACCATCTAAAGAAGGTAAGATTACTACTAAACCTTTTTATATAAAATGTAATGCTTTACGGGTAATAAAACAATAATTAGTTACAATGTTGATTGGAACAAACGTACAAATTTATAAATATTGGCACAAACAACTTAAAAAATGAGAAACATACAGAAAGATGTATACATGCACATAGTATAAATTCTAAGAAAACACTTAAATTCTGTGCAGAAAATTCCTGGCATTGCTTCAATATTGGTTTGGTTTTAAATTCGGTGAAAAGGTTTTATTATTTTATATATGGAATATACTCAGGTCATTTGTATTTGAATAAATTTCTAAATAAATACCAAAGCAACAACCATAATTCCAGAATAAGTGGAAACATAAGGAAGATGAAAAACAGAGCATAATACAAACGCCACAAAAGAATAAAGCAGTAACAGTGAACCCCTTAAAAACAGGAGTGTCGGGTAAGCATGGCCTATTGCACATGCGACACCTTTATTTCACTCACTTAACACACGAAATTAGTAACCATGTATTCATTCTAATGTAAAAGAAGATAATAGTAACTGTTATAGATACCTTATATTTCTATCTTCTATAAAAGTTTAAAACCCCATATGGTTTCATGATTGTAAGTGAAATAAGATTAAATGACACACGTTGTAAAGATAAATAACATAATACCGAAGTTGCTGTTAAGTAACAGTATTAAATGCAACATTGAAAATCTCTGGACAAGACAAATAATATTTACTTGTCAATCAGTGCCATTTTTACTCTATAATTGTTTTCTCTTTATATTTTACAGAATCATGTGTGCATGGCGATTCCTTGCGATCCTTCGCAGCCTATCACTCCTGTGAACATTTAGTGGCTTCTGATCCATATAAATGCATGGATAAATATTATAGAAAATTTTGTTGCGAATCGTGCAAACCTTACTCTTGGAATACTTTAAATTTGGGTGGGATTTCCCGTAGACGTCAAAGAGCACAGTTTGTATCTATTCCAGTTGTCCCACATATGCGATTTTTACCCAATACCTTTTCAGCTCGAGGTTTTCATGGTCAATTTCAAAACAACCAATCACCAAGACACGTTCAAAGAAAAGAGATTACTCCAGTATTTTCAGCTTCTGGTGTCGGTAATACCTTAAATGAACCAAATCTTCACGTTAGAAATCAAGAAAATATTTTAAATAAAATAAGAGTTTTCGAAATTCCAAAACCGGTTAGTTCACAACGGACAGATGAGCCAAATAATTTCAATTCTCGGCCATTCAGTGTTCATAAAAGAATTGAGCCGCTCCGCATTCAACCTTCGATACAAAGACCCGACAATTCTATTACTCTACCAGATCATCAGCGGTTAGAGGTAGTAAAAGCACAAACTCCACCAGAACAACACCTCGGAATGAATAAAGCGCATGCGCCAAGTGTATCCCTATCAACACAGGATCTTGCAACATTCAGGAACTTGATTATGCGAACTTTACAGTTACTAGCCAGGACAGGTTCACATCAGTACGATCTTTCCTCTAAAAATGCTGAAATGAATCCTCAGGGTGGAACTAAATATCAATTTTTTGGAATGCAAGACATGCCTCGAAAACGAGAGGAGAAATCCTTGGCATCGGCTCCGACACCAACAGATGGCCCTGAAAATATACAATTAGACAAAATTGGAGCTTCATCGCCAACCCTGACGGAGACAAATAACGCTCTATTAGAACCTAAAATTGACAATCTTGATATAAACATTGCAACTATTAACAGTAATGGCAAGTCTAGTCTATCAACACAACTGTCCAACTTTGCTAATGAAAACCAAAGTAATCAGATAGCATCCGGTATATCAGACAGTTCTATTCCAATGAAAAGTGTGCCTGTTATTGCCCCATGGTTGAAATAATAAATGAGGCAATAAATGATGAAATGATACCGAAGGCAGTCGACTTCCCTGTCGCGGTATCGAATCCAATGAGCATGCGCAAGGAAAAGGCGAGCCAAGAAGCTGAACAATCCGTGATAAATGAAACTGCAGGGATCAATTAAGTGGTAAAAACTGGTGTCAAATTGTGATGAATCCCATGTGTTTTAGAGTTGGTTACTGTGTGGAAGCTACATGCTTTATGAAATTACCCTACACTGAGCTGAGGTGTGTGGAAGTCATCAAAAGAGTAAAGATTTGGAGCATGCTACGTGGCAATAGGAGAATGATAATAAGAATTCCAATGTATTTATAATATGCTCAAATAGATGAAACTGACTTATAATTTCAGGTGTCCGGACCATTACACATGTTGACGATTTTTGCCAAGAAGTACCATAATTTTCTTCGTACACGCTCACTTTCTTATGCTATTGTACGGATATCTTAAATAACATCAATGCAATTTCAAAGTCTACTTTTGGTTAACTGTCTTAAAAATATTGAACTTGTTTCAGATCATGACATTAAACTACTACCATGCAACCTTCACGATAGTCTGGTTATTCACAAAATAGATTTGACAGGGATAGTAAATTAACTTGAATATAAAGTGCTATATCTGTGATAATTATTTATTATGTACATATTGTTTTGTAATATTGTTACACACATTTTGTTATTAAAGTTATAACTTATTGTTGTGTGTTGTCAATGAACTAGAATTATTGTGGCGCAGAAAAAATTGCATAACCACTCCCACTATATACACATTTCATCAAAAGTATGGCGTTATTCGTTATTAACAACATCAAGCTTGAGACCAATAAGTTACAAAAGCAACACCGAACAGAATGACAGGTATACAGATCGGATTATAAACTTGCTGAGAAATGATCCACTGTCCTATTGCATTTTCTTGTCCCTGGCATGGTTATAAGATTTATCTAAATTTAATCTCCAGGCGACTAAGTTATTGGAATCATCTTGAAGAATGACCTCGTCGATTTCGGCTGTCATTTTTTCTGTGAAGTTTTGTGTCTTCAGGAACCTGGCAAGTCTTGGAGTTAACTACAAGAGCAAATCATCTATAAATCTAAATCTAAAAACTGTCGGTAATTTTGTTTTTGTAATGAGCAGTCAAAATGCTAATATCCAGTCCACCATTAACATCTCACATTAATTTATTATTATTTACATGGATTTGTATGTCTCTGAGTCTCTGTCTTGTCCAAGACGACCCTCTTACTATATGACGGTATTTACCTGACTTGTCATTTTCGTTTTGCTTCAGGTCATTATTTTCGGCTTCTCCAGACAGTTCCTTATTTTAAGCTTGTTCTTCCGTCGTCATATCATGCACCACTGATGCAATGCACGCCTATTTATCAATTCAAAATTTTCATGAATTTTGTTTTCACTATAGTAAACGTTACGTTAGCGTGGCCTTTTTATGATATCAAGTTCTGTTGCTCCTTGTTGCTCGCTTTTATTCATATTTATTTCTTTTTTCCCGCCGTTTTCATGTGTATACTTTAAAATACTGGAAACGTCCAAAGCAACTGTTCAGTCTAGGTATTAATACCAAAAACTGTCTTGCTTGCAGTACTCCATAATGCTACTACATATCACTGATGTACTAAATCACCGCAATTTTTGCGCCTGTCCCAAGTCAGGATTGTGTTGGTCATTGGCTTGTCCTTGTCTTCTTATAAAATTTTAGTTTCTTAATATTTGGGTTATTGGATGTGGTTTGTTTCCATTGATTTATTCACTTTTTTTCCTTTTCGGGGCCATTTAGGGCTTACTATATGGTGTGAGGTTCCTCACTGTGTTGAAGACCATATGGTGACCCCTAGATGTTTTGTTTTTGGTCGTTTTAACCTGGATATGGGATGTTGTCTCCTTGACATTTACCCCATTTCCTTTCTTTTTCATAAAGTCGTCATTATGAAGAGATGCAATGTGTCAAAAATTTGATTCAACTGTCTACGAATTACTGGTTCAGATTTCACCAGCTGTTGCAAAAACTGAACTGGTCATGCATGACTAAGGAGGCTAGGACCACCATCTGAGTATGAAATCAAGATGCAACTGCATATCAGAAATCAAGTGGTCAGGATTAGTGGTTAAGGGTAAATTGGTTGTGGAAAACTTTAAGCATGACTGACGAACTGGGTAATAAAATAAGAACATACTTGTAATCACTCATCTTAGTATTAAATCGGATGTATTCGCATAGATGCAATTGTACAAGCGGCTAGGACTGAACTGTTTTTGTGACTGACAAATTACAATCTCAGTACATATTTGGGTCGAACCAAATTGCTGTAAATGCATGTCAAATATTATGAACTCCACAGTGGTATCCAAAACAACTCCACATAGTTTCCAGAAAGCATGCAATACAAATAATCTATTATGCTAAAGGACGTTGAATTACAATTTCACTGACTACCTTGAAGTACATTATAGGAACCCAGGCAAATGATAAAGATGATACAAGTATTATACCGTTATATGACCATGATCTCAAATTTTTAGTGGTCTTTTAAGAAACAATTGCCGGAGACCCTGGTTTATCATTATTTTACAACAGACTGGTCATTTATGTCGTGTTATTTTACGCCGGGTGTTAATAGGTAATATCTTATCGGAAAATACCATTTTGTCTCATATTTGACAGTAGGGGTATTAACCAACCCTGTAATTAAGTAATTTGTTGCTGGCCTGAAAACCGATTTTAATTGGAAACTTATAATATCTACTATTGAGCAATTTTAACTGGAGTATCTACTTCGCAAAGCTGGTGTTGGCCCTTTTGTTTATTTGTTCAGCTTCTATATATCTGTCGATTTGTGGATTTCCAATTGTTTTGATTTTATCTGAAGAAATTAAATTTACAGTAACGTCGGTATTTGTTTAATTTGATATTAAAATCATTCTATATAAAATTGACCACACGCTAGAATCCAAACAATTATAAAAGCTGCAGTCGGTTTATATTAACACAATAATTTCAAGAAAAATTGGATCAGTGATAGCAGAGTGTGGCAAAATATAAAACGTCAAAGCCTGCCGTGGAATACGATCAGTATAATAAAAATTCTAGATTTTAAAGTTTTCATTGTGGAAACGCCAATGTGACATACATAACAATAAATACTTCAATTATCTTGTTTAAATAAGTTATTGTGGTGGCCAATTGATTTTCAGGAAAGGGGGGGGGCTCATTGTGCGATTTTTTAAATAATTAATTTAATCTTCGTAAAATTGAAAATATATATTCTAATCCTACTTGTCATGAAAATAAATATTTTGATTTTGATTTGAATAGTATTTTTTTTTTGTTGCAGATGCAAATAAATTATTTGATGTGACGTCTGGTGAACAAAAATTAATTTGTTCGAGATTCTCATGAAAATTGATAGGTTTTCTAGGCAAAATCGCCAAAGCAAATGGTTGTCCACTAAGGGGTTCCAAGTATTTTAAAAGTTTTGAGTGATATTTCAACAATCACTAAATTGTAGGGTAAATTTGACATAGATACATGTGACCTTGACCTTAAGGATAGTAACTCCATGAAATAAACAGGATTCTGTCCCATTTAACATTTGATGACAAGGTGTTTTCTTTAACACAGAAGCTGACAAAAGATATACACGTCACAAACTGACGGTGGGGACAGATTTATGGAATCGGTTCTAAGCATGCTATAAATTTGGTTTCTATAAGATGCAAGATCCTGAGTTATTCACGAAAAAAAAATGCATGGGTTTTCCATGGAACACATGTTTCGCCTGCACTATATATATATATATATGTAAGTACACAATATTGTGTCTGTTCCATGCAACATTTGATGACAATGTGTTTTCTTTAACACGGACAATTCCCGTGTTTGAAGTCAATGTTGCACATCTACATTATATACTGAAGCATGCGTTCCTCCAAGTTTAATAAAAAAAATACCAAGCCGTTTATGAGGAGTTGAGGATGATTCGGGCATACCCAGACTCGATAACCTAAAGTGCAAGTTCAATGATAATATGGAATTCTGGAATCAAATGAAAAGAAAGAAAAACAAAATGCATGGTACAAATCTTCAATAAACACTGAAATATTCCTGCAAGTTTGGTTGAAGAATACAAAGCCTTTTAGGAGGAGTTGAAGATAATGGAGATATGCCCTCAAGACTCCAATAAGCTAAAATGACAAAGTCTAAAAAACCACCCTAAAATCTGGAAAAAAAAAAGAAAAAAAAATGCATGGTGCACATCTTCAGTATATACTCAAGCATTACTGCAAGTTTGAATGGAAAATACTAGGCCGTTTAGGAAGAGTTGCGGATAACCCGTAACCGATATCAAAATTCTGAATGGGGGAAAATGTATTCATTCATCTTCAGGATGATTTGTCATGCAAAAAAAATTTTTGGGGTCGCGACCCCGGTTACACGTTTTTGACCCCTAATTTTGTCGATATCTCAAAAGTATCGGAATTTGATGAAATTTAGTATCCAGGTTGCTTTAAAGACCCTGATTACAAATCTGGGTTCAAAAAAATTTTTTGTCCGCCATTTTCAAAATGGCCGCCATTTGAAATTTTGTTATCACGATATCTCGGAAACGATAAAAAAATTTCTGAAAACATTATATTGCAAAACTGTTCCTCTCATTAAGATCTATATTTTGTTCAATTGAACAAAAACTCTCCGATGAACCGTTTTTGAGTTATAGCCCTTGACGTGTTTCGGTAAATCGGTTTTTTGCGAATAACTTTTAAACGCTTACAGATAAAGGGTAAACATGTATGTTTAAAGTAATCAGCATGAAAAGATCAGGTTGAAGGTCATCGGTGACCTTTGACCTTGACCTTTGACCTTGTTATCAGATGAACTCGGAAACCGTAATAGATGGCTGAAAAAGTATATCAGCAAAAATGTTCATCATGTCAAGGGCTACATTTGTCTCATTTGAACCGAAGCTCTCCGATGACTCCCTGAAGAGTTATTGCCCTTGACGCGTTTCAGAAATAGTCTTTTTGCGTATAACTTTTAAACCTATACAGATAGTATGGTCATGTAACCTATCAAATTTATCAGTAAGAAGAGACCTTCAATTTGACCCCAAGGTCAAAGGTCATCAAGGCCATCAATCAAGGTCATAGCCAAATTTTACGTTTTTTTAATCGTAAAATCTTTAAAACGATTAGAAATGGCTACTCTAATATATTGAAGACCATCCTAAAATTTGGAAAAAAATAAAATTAAAGAAAAACAAAACGCATGATGCAAATCTTCAACATTTCTGCAAGTTTGGTTTTGTTGAGGAGGAGTTGTGGATAATGGAGACGTACCCTCAACACTCCAATAAGCTAAAATGACAAAGTCAAAGACAGTGTTAAATCTGAAAAAAAAATCAAAGAAAAACAAAATGCATGTTGCATTTCTTTAACATATAAGCCTTCCTACAAGTTTGGTTGAAAAGTGCCAAGCTGTTTAGGAGGAGATGCGAATAATGGTTAACATTTATGAGCCATACAAACGGACAGACACTACGGACTGACAGACAGACAGACGGACGCAAGACGACGGATAGTAATCCCTATGTGTCAGTGGTGCATTAGGTGCAGGCGACACAAAAATAAAGAGCCATTAATGAGGAGGTGTGTATAATTGAGACGTACCCTCAAGACTGGATAACTTTAAGTGCAAGTTAAATGATAATATGGAATTCTGGAATAGATGACGAGAAAGAAAAACAAAATAAATGGTGCACATCTTCAACATATACTGAAGCATTCATGCAAGTTTGGTTGAAAAATACAAAGCCGTTGAGGAGGAGTTGCAGATAATGGAGACGTACCCCCAAGACCCCAATAAGCTAAAATAACAAAATCCAAAAACAGCGTAAAATCTGGAAAAAAAACTAAATTAAAGAAAATCAAAAAGCATGGTGCACATTTTCAACATAAACTGAAGCATTCCTGCAAGTTTGGTTGAAAAATTGTCGAGCGGTTTAGGAGGAGTTGCGAATAATGGAGACGTACCTCAAGCCTCCAATAAGCTAAAATAACAAAATCTTAAACAGCATAAAATCTGAAAAAAACAAAATTAAAGAAAAACAAAATGCATGCTGCACATCTTCAACATATTCTGAAGTACTCCTGCAAGTTTGGTTGAAAAGTGCCAAGCGATTTAGGAGGAGTTGCGGATAATGGAGACTTACCCTCAACACTCCAATAAGCTAAGATAACGAAGTCCAAAAACGTGTAAAATCTGGGGGAAAAAATAAAGAAAAACAAAATGCATGGTGCATATCTTCAACATATACTAAAGCATTCCTGCAAGTTTGGTAGAAAAGTGCCAAGCAGTTAAGAAGGAGATGTGGATAATGCTTAAAATTTTTTTAGCCATACAGACGGACAGACAGACAGGCAACAGACGGACACAAGACGACGGACAGTGATCCCTATGTGTCGATCCTGCACTAGGTGCAGGCGACACAAAAATGTAGTAGTAAGGTATTTTTACATGGCATTTACTGTTGAGCACTTTGAGTAAACAGTTATGTGTCAACAAGGACTTTCTTAGGACGTTTAACGTCCTTAGGTGTCACATGTGAAATGATATTGCAGGATACTTAAGTCAATATAAAGATAATACCGATTAAAAATATATCTACGTCGGTCACACTGTGACCACATTGTGGTCTTTACATCAGAGACACCCCCCCAAAAATGGGGTATAATAAGAAAGTTATTGTATGAGACACAGATGGGAAAATAATCCAGCATCACAGCCATCCAGTATTTTAGTCCTGGCTAAAAAAACTCATCATTTTGAAACAATATCACAAGTTGATAAAGGGCTACGCCAAGCGCAGTATGATACGACTGCAGCATGTCGAACACTTATATTTCAACAAGTGTAGTTTTAAGTGAATGTGGACACAATAAAGAGCTTGACACAACCATTAGAAGGACACAAAAAGGAGCTTGAAGCAGTTGACCCCTTGTAGCTCAGAAACTGTAAGAGCTACGCCAAATCCGTTGAAATACTACTGGAAGCTTAGATCAAGAGGAATCCAAAGATAAAAATCCCATCAAAATCAGATGAAAAGTAAGGATTAGATATATTTAGAAAAATAGCAATTTTGGCCCCTTTGGCCCCTGGTAGCTCGGAAACGGTAAGAGCTACGCAAAATCTGTTGGAAAACTGATGAAATCTTAGATCAAGAGGAATCCAAAGAAAAAATCGCATCATACTCAAATGAAAAATAAAAATTTTAAATAATCTGCAAATTCACAATTTTGGCCCTATTCAGCCCTTATAGTTTGAAAAGGAAACGAGTTACCAAAAATCTAATAGCTGAGCGCCATATTAATTTTTCACAAGGAAAACAAGAAGCTCCCAAGAGCCTGTATCGCTCACCTAGGCCACGGCTGGCATATGCAGTTAAAATAATCCCAATGTATTAAGGGCATTATTTTCAAATTTGTTAATAGACATTGATGTTATTTTATCTTAAATTTAACTATATTCCAATCTGGCAGCTATTTTGGATTTGGTTGCAGTTCTACTGTCACCTTTCTTGAAGGGGACCATTGAGTCTAATTTTGGTTCCAATTGACTAAATATTTTCAGAGAACATCTTTAAAAGCTTTACGATAAGCTTCTGATAGGTCTCAAGGTTAAACTATGCTCCCCACAGGGGCCATCTTGAATGCGATGCAGACAAATTTTTAAACGGGAACAACTATGGCCCGTTGTGACCAAGTATGTTTTCATTATTGGCCAAGTAATTTCAGGAGAAGATCTTTTAATGTTTTCCCAATGGGTCAAATGTTAAATCTGTTCCCCGCTGGCAGCCATCTTGCATAAAGCAAAGACTTGAAAAACAACTCTTTTGCAGGGCAGCAACCTAAAGACTATTGTGGCAAAGTTTGGTTCCAATTGGCTGAAAAGTCTCAGAGAAGATCTTTGAATGTATTTTCCAATAGGGTCTATGATCCCCGCTGGCGGCCATCTTGGATATTGCGTGGATCTGAAAAACAACCTTTTTGCAGGGGACCATCTAAGGAATATTGTGGCCAAGTAGTTTCAGAGGAGAAGATCTTTGAAAGTATTTTCCCATAGGGTCCAATGTTAAAACTATGATCCCCCTGGCGGCCATCTTTATATCGCGCGGATCTGAAAAAACAACTTTTTTGAAGGGACCATCTACGGACTATTGTGGCCAAGATTTGTATTAATTGGCCAAGTAGTTTCAGAGGAGATCTTTGAAAGTATTTACCCAAAGGGTCCAGTGGTACAACTATGATCCCTGCTGGCGGCCATCTTGGATTAAGCGCCGATCTGAAAAACAACTTTTTTGCAGGGGACCATCTAAGGACTATTGTGGCCAAGTTTGGTTTTAATTCTCAAAGTAGTTTCAGAGGAGAAGATCTTTGAAATTATTTTCCCATAGGGTCCCATGTTAAAACTATGATCCCACTGGTGGACATCTTGGATATAGTGCAGATCTGAAAAACAACTTTTTTGAAGGAGACCATCTTAGGACTATTGTGGCCAAGTTTATTTTTAATTGGCCAAGTAGATTCAGAGGAGAAGATCTTTGAAAGTATTTCCCCATAGGGTCCAATGTTAAAACTATGATCCACGCTGGTGGCCATCTTGGATATAGGGCAGATCTGAAAAACAACTTTTTGCAGGGGACCATCTGAGGACTATTGTGGCCAAGTCTGGTTTAAATTGACCAAGTAGTTTCAGAGGAGAAGATCTTTGAAAGTATTTTCCCATGGGGTCCAATGTTAAAACCATGATCCCTGATGGCGGCCATCTTGGATATTGCGCGGATCTGAGAAACAACTTTTTTGCAGGGGACCATCTAAGGACTATTGTGGCCAAGTCTGGTTTAAATTGGCCAAGTAGTTTCAGAGGAGAAGATCTTTGAAAGTATTTTCCCATAGGGTCCAATGTTAAAACTATGATCCCTGCTGGCAGCCATCTTAGTTATCACATGGATCGGAAAAACAACTTTTTGCAGGGGACCATCTAAGGACTATTGTGGCCAATTTTGGTTAAAATTGGCCAAGCAGTTTCAGAGGAGAAGATCTTTGAAAGTATTTTCCCATAGGGCCCAATGTTAAAACTATGATCCCCGCTGGCGGCCATCTTGGATATAGCGCGGATCTGAAAAACAACTTTTTGCAGGGGACCATCTAAGGACTATTGTGGCCAAGTTTGGTTTTAATTGGCCAAGTAGTTTCAGAGGAGAAGATCTTTGAAAGTATTTTCCCATAGGGTCCAATGTTAAAACTATGATCCCCGCTGGCGGCGATCTTGGATATCGCACAGATCTGAAAAACAATTTTTTTTGAAGGGGACCATCTAAGGATTATTGTGGCCAAGTTTGGTTTCAATTGGCCCAGTAGTTTCAGAGAAGAAGATCTTTGAATGAAAAGTTTACACCGGACGGATGACGGATGAAAAGTGATGGCAAAAGCTCACCCTGGCTATAGCCAGGTGAGCTGAAAAACTGCATCAAAATTGGACTTAAAATAAAAAACTTTTTTTTGAGATTCACCACTGCTGGGCGAGCGGTACATGCTACGTGAAATCCATTAGCATAGCTCCGATTGGAAATTTCCTCAGGAGCACACTGAAACAAACCCCATCAAAATCCAGTAAATAACTAGAAAAACTGTGAGCAAAGCTCACTAATAAATACCCCCTGCATCCCTATTTGATTCAAGGAATTAAAAACAATTCAAATCAAATTCTGAAATAGGAGGTGCACATCTACATTATGTCGTAAACACTGTGTTAAAGTTTCATGAAAATCTATTCAGTGGTTCAGGAGGAGTAGCGGATAAGAAATGGGTACCCCCTTGTAATGTAATGGCTAAGTCCATGTTTTGGTATGGGAAACCCCAAAAATCAATCAAATCAAATTCTAAAATAGGAGGTGCACATCTGTGTTATATCAGAAAGACTGTGTTAAAGTTTCATGAAAATCTTTTTGCTGGTTCAGGAGGAGTAGCAGATAAGATATGGGTACCCACTAGAAATGTAATGGCTAAGTCCATATTTTGCTATGCGAAACCCCAAAAATCATTCAAATCAAATTCTTAAATAGTCGGTGCATATCTACATTATGTCTGTGTTAAAAAAGACGGTGTTAAAGTTTCAAGACTGTGTTAAAGTTTCAAGAAAATCTATTCAGTGGTTCAGGAGGAGTAGCGGATAAGAGATGGGTACCCTATGTGTACATGTAAAGTAATGGCAAAGTCCATGTTTGGCAATGGGATACCCAAAAAATCAATCAAATCAAATTCTGAAATAGAAAGTGAACATCTACATTTTGTCACAAAGACTGTGTTAAAGTTTCATGAAAATCTATTCAGTGGTTCAGGAGGAGTAGCGGATAAGAAATGGGTACCCCCATGTTTACATGTAATGTAATGGCAAAGTCCATGTTTGGATATGGGAAACCCAAAAAATCAATCACATCAAATTCTGAAATAGAAGGTGCACATCTACATTATGTCACAAAGACTGTGTTAAAGTTTCATGAAAATCTATTCAGTGGTTCAGGAGGAGTAGCGGATAAGAGATGGGTAGCCCATGTGTACATGTAATGTAATGGCAAAGTCCATGTTTGGCTATGGGAAACCCCAAAAATCAATCAAATCAAATCCTGAAATAGAAGGTGCACATCTACATTATGTCACAAAGACTGTGTTAAAGTTTCATGAAAATCTATTCAGTGGTTCAGGAGGAGTAGCGGATAAGAGATGGGTTCCCCCATGTGTACATTTAATGTAATGGCAAAGTCCATGTTTGGATATGGGAAACCCCAAAAATCAATCAAATCAAATTCTGAAATAGGAGGTGCATATCTACATTATGTCATAAAGACTGTGTTAAAGTTTCATGAAAATCTATTCAGTGGTTCAGGAGGAGTAGCAGATAAGACATGGGTACCCTCATGTGTAACGGAAGGACGGACGGACGGACGGACGGATGGACAGACACCCCCATCACTATATACCCCCCACTTTTCAAGTGGGGGGTATAATAATGATTCTACAGTCAAATATGCAAAAACACTCAATTTCACCCCTTTATGGCCCCCTTTTCTGAAACGGGCCATGCCATCAACTCGAAATTAAAACCTCTATTTACGCATGTGCCAAGATGCATCATACTGAAATTTCATAAAGATCCGTCCACTAGAAGCAAGGTTATGCTGTCCACAGACGAGGCGAAGCCAACGCCATACCATTATACGACAGCAAAATTTTTGCGGCTGTATAAAAATAAAAGGCTATGCCGAGGGCAACATGATACGATCACAGCATGCTGGCCAATGAAATTTGAATAAGTGTAATTTAAAATGAATGTGGACACAGTAAAGAGCTTGACACAGTAATTAGATGGACAAAATAAAGACCTTGAAATAGAAATTAGGTTGACATAAACTAGGGAAAGTTGATGCCTTGTAGATCAGAAAATGTCAGCTTACATCTAAGGAAATCCAAAGAAAAAAATCACATTTATATCCAAAGAAAAATAATTGTTTTAGGTATTTGCACAATTGCAACTTTGGCCCTGTTTGGTCCTTTTTAGCTCAGAACCTGTAAGAGGTACATCAAAGCTGTCAACATACGACTAAAACCTTACGATAAGAGGAATAGGAAGAAAAAATCCCATCAAAATCTGATGAAGAATTAAGAGAATGTAATGAACTCAGAGATTTCGTCAACATAGGGAAGCTACTATCTAAAAATAGTAATGGTGCATTACATGATACCCCGCCACGTTATTCACAAGTTATCAGTCGGAAACCCTAAAATTTGAAAAATTTCAAAGTTAAAAGGGGCATAACTCCAGAACCCCTTGGACCTCTGAACCCCAAATCGAACTTGGCCCGAGTTTTGTGGTAAACAAGTCACATACCAAGTTTGAAGATCTTATGTTATTTCGTTCACAAGTTATCAGTCGGAAACCTTCGGTGGACGGACGGACAGACACACGGATGGACGGACGGACACACGACTGAGGGCATCACATAATACCTCGCCACTTTGTGTGGCGGGGTATAAAAAGCTACTTACAAAGGGTTATGTTCAAACACTGTTACTATTGTCATTCAAAATGTTTTAGTCATCATAATAACTTGGCTAATCATAACATTGTGTTTATGATGGACATCTATCAACTTATCCTGTGTTATTACTAGTTTGACGATTACTTAATCTGACATTTCACCAGACTTTTCATAACATGTGACAGGTGCCACGTGTGAAGCAGATCATGCTTATCCTTCTAGGGCACCTGAAGACACTCATGTTGTTTTTTTTTTTTTTTTTTTTTTTTTTATCTTTTTGGGGTTCACACACTTAATGCTTTGTTTTTTTGTAGTGTTTCAATTATGTTCTGATTGCTAAGTGATCATTGTTCATGTTATTTTTGTGCGGGATGCTTATATTTTCAATGTATTATGGATATATAACTGGATCCTGGTGTGAATTGCATTGAATGACGAAAAGTCACCATTTAATGTCCCAGACAAATAAACATGCTGAAGAAATCGTTTGAATTTTTAATTTTAAACATTTGATATCAATGAATGAATATATATAAATTTCATGATATATAAGTAAAATCTAATAAGCAGAAAAAATATAATATACATGTTTTTTCACATTTGAACAAATTATCAGCTATTGATTAATGTTTCTTTAATCTAAAGAAAAGTTTTAAATCAATAATTATTAACATAACAAACAATGAGCTATTCCATTAAACACAATACCCAGGGGTATATGAAAGTTAACAACTCATACTTTTCAACTGCAAAGTTTCAAATAGATTGTTGCTTTTCTTGACTAACTTTTGTACATACTGAAACAAGGAATTTTTTTTATATTTTTGCGTTAAGGAATGAACCGCGAAAGTCACAAATATTTCAATTCTACTGGATTATTTAGTAGCGGGACAGACAACCTCAAATTCAAAGTTCAGAAAAACTGTGAAAAAGACTGCATGAAAATTTGCCAGTTTACAGTATCTAAATGCAGATAACCAAAAATGATTGACAAAACCTGTACACTTTAAAAATATCCTTTCTGTCCCTTGCCATATTAAATTTAATGAAACAGCCTTACAAGATGCTACACTTAACTACATTTATCCAAAACAAAAAGCTTTGGTATATTTCACCATCAATCATTCGACATGAATCATACATGGGAAGATATTTCATATCTTCTTTTCCTTTCATACAATTAACCTGTTCATGTTTACAAAGATATACTACCATACTAAATTTACATTTCGAACACATACACAGTCAATCGGTAAAAATTTTCACACTATCTTTTTTAACAATTTGTTGCCATTTAGAGAGCAAACAAATTTATGGTTGCAATTATAAAATTGAACCATTCGGTGGCAATTATGCTTAGTTTATATACATGTAGATATTTATAAATTTACGATCAAACTGATTTCCAACATAGGTTTCAACAACACTAATACACAAAAACAATATCTAATATTAACCATAAAAGCCAATGCCTGTAATGCCAAAAATAGAAAATCTTCAATTAATTATTTTTTTTCCATTTGGAGTCAAAAATGCCCCCAAATACATAATTACCTAATTTTTATAAAACAAGTGATCTGTGAGCCCAAGCTCACTAGAAATACCGCCTCTCCAAGCTAAAAATTATTCTATAATGCTACAAGTGTCAAAAGTGACTAAGTCGATAAACAGAAAGTAATTACCAGAATGGTCCGAAAACGCATCCAACATTAGGCATAAATATACAAAGCTTGTGACAGAATTTCAGATCTACAAGAAGTATATGAGTGACAGACTTGAAAAAGGGAGACACAATACAACTAATCACACTAAAGCTTCAGACCAAATATCAAATCAGTACTACATACACAAGCTGAGAAATTTCAATATATGGCTATAATGGAAACCAGAGGCTCCCTGGAGCCTTTATCGCTCACCTGGCTTTCAGTTGCCACAATCAAGCTAACATTGTAAATTATACAGTTGAACTTCAGTCTCTCAAACTTTGGTAGAGCAAACACCACCATTAACTTGGACTCTATTTAAAGTCTGATCATGTTTTACTGTACTTCTTTGTTGGGCTTTTTTGACAAAAATTGTCTTGCTAAGGACCACTTTCGACACCAGTTTTGAAGTCGAGACATCATTTGGTAAATGGCAGTCAACAACAATTATATCCTTTAAGTTACGACATCAATATCTATTTGGAAACCAAATTTCATTGAAATCGGACAATGTTGAATTTTCCCGCCTTTTTGGCGGCCATTTTGAAAATGGCAGTCAACAAACAATTTTCAACACCGGTTTTGCAGTAGTGACATCAATATCCACTTGGAAACCAAATTTCATTGAGATCAGACAATGTTGATTTGGCAGCCTTTTTGAAAATGGTGGTCAACGAACAATTTTTAACATCAGTTTTGAAGTTGTTACATCAATACCTTTTTGGAAACCAAATTTCAGTGAAATCGGACAATGTTGAATTTTCCCGCCTTTTTGGTGGCCATTATGAAAGTGGCAGTCAACAAACAATTTTCAACACCGGTATTGCAGTAGCAACATCAACCAAATTTAATTGAAATCAGACAATGTTGAATTTTCCCGCCTTTTTGGCAGCCACTTTGAAAATGGCGGTCAATGAACAATTTTTAACAACAATTTTTAAGTTGCTACATCAATACCTTTTTGAAAACCAAATTTCATTGAAATCAGACGCTGTTGAATTTTCCCGCCTTTTTGGCAGCCATTTTGAAAATGGCCGTCAACCAATAATTTTCAACATCAGTTTTGAAGTCGCCACACCATTGCAAACATTTTATCAATTGACACTTAACCTTCATCTTCTATAGTTTTGGAAATAAAAGATGAAAAATATGAAAATTTTGAAAATTCTGTGAAAAAAGGGCAATAACTCCTACAAGGGTTTTTGGATTATCTTCAAAATTTCAGGGTGGGTAGATCTTGACATGCTGAACATTTTTGCAATTCAAAGTTGACTTCTATCTCTTATGGTTTTTCTGATAAAAAAATTAATAAAGTTAAAATTTTGCAAATTTTACAGAAAAAGGGCAATAACTCCAAGACGGGTTTTCGGATTTTCTTCGAAATTGCAGGGCAGGTTATTCATGCTATGCTGAACACTTTTGCCTCGTGTCAGATTTTTGATATCTGTAATGATTTTTGAGTTATTTGCAAAAAACAGCAATTTACCCCTATGTTCTATTTTTAGTAACAGCAGCCATGTTGTTTGGTCTTCGACTTATCGAACACAATTATAAACTGCATACCCTGGTGATGCTTCAGGCCAAGTTTTGTTACAATTGGCTCAGCAGTTTCAGAGGAGAAGATTTTTGAAATTGTTGACGTACGACGGACGCAAAGTGATGGCAAAAGCTCACATGGCCTTTAAGGCCAGGTTAGCTAAAAATCAAAGTTATCGGCAAACAGGAAGTATATGAGTGACAGACTTGATAAGGGGAGACACAGTGCAACTCATTATACTTAAGCTTCAGACCAAATATCAAATCATTACTACATACACAAGCTGAGAAATCCTTGATGAAAAATTTCAATGTATGGCTATAATGGAAAAAATCAAAGTTACCAGCAAAAAGGAAGTAGATGACTGGCAGACTTGAAAAGGGGAGACACAGTACAACTCATCACACTCAAGCCTCAGACCCAATATCAAATCATTACTACATACACAAGCTGAGAAATCCTTAACAAAAAATGTCAATATATGGCTATAATAGAAAAAATCAAAGTTATCGGCAAACAGGAAGTAGATGAATGACAGACTTGAAAAGGGGAGACACGGTGCAACTCATTATACTTAAGCTTCTGACCAAATATCAAATCATTACTTCATACACAAGCTGAGAAATCCTTGACAAAAAAATGTCAAGTATGGCTATCATGGAAAAAATCAAAGTTATCAGCAAACAGGAAGTAGATGAGTGACAGACTTGAAAAGGGGAGACACGGTACAACTCATCACACTTAAGCCTCAGACCCAATACCGAATCATTACTACATACACAAGCTGAAAAATCCTTGACGAAAAATGTCAATTTATGGCTATAATGGAAAAGGTCAAAGTTAACGGCAAACAGGAAGTAGATGAGTGACAGACTTGAAAGGGGGAGATATAGTACAAATCATCACACTAAAACCTCAGACCATATATCAAATCATTACTACATACACAAGCTGAGAAATCCTTGATGAATAATGCTACAAGTGTCAAAATTGACCAAGTCAGTAAACAGGAAGTAGTATACCGACAGGCCAGAAAACGCATCCCATGATATGGCTTGACCATGCAAAGCTTCTGACAAAATTTCAGCTTTGTATCATTTGCTATTACAGAGAAAACTTTGACTAAAATTCACTCTATAATGCTACAAGTGTCAAAATTGACCAAAGTTGGTAAACAGGAAGTAGTATTCTGATTGGTCCAAAAATGCATCCCACAATATGGCATGATTATACAAAGCTTGTGACAAAACCTTTTACCATTGCTGAGATAAATGAGGAAATGTGTTATGGACTCAACCACACACACACACACAGAGACTGAAAACAGTATACCCATATCCCCGATGGGGAGCGGGGGTATAAAAATAATCTATGAAAGTTATATTTCATCAATTGCAGACATACTTTCAAATGTAAGCATGTTTATTTTCGTCTATTTAATTTGTGTCTTTTTCACTTTCACAAGAGTTTACATGTAAGTAAAACCTACTGACAAGAACACAAGGTTTTATTTTGGGAAAGGTTGTTACCTTTCATATTTAAATAATTGTTTGAGAAATTGAAATATGATTGCAAAACAGTGTTGTAGTCTTGTTCATTGTAAAAAAAACCCATAAAATTTACATTTAAAAATTCTAAATTGGTTCTTACAAAAAAAAAACATGACATATATGACTCAACACACAAACCAAAGCCTACACAGGAAAGCCTGAGGATAAAATATGTAAACTACAGTGGACTTTTGTTCAACCTTACAAACACTACTGACAGCAGTACTGTTGTTTAAAGAAGTTTCATGTTTTTTTAAATCAAATTAAAAATCCCTACTTTATAGTTGACAACCCATAGAAACTTCTGGAGAGGTTTAACAAAATTGGTCCGGTCCAATAATGCTAATGAATACAGATCACCAAAATAACAACAGCTTCGTTACAAAACCTTTTCTGTCAAACTAACTTAGTAGTAAGTCTTCCAGGGAAAACATGTGTCACCTGCGTAGTAACGAAAACAAGGTCAAGGTCACAAGGTCAAAAATTCTGATACCAAATTAAAAGGTCTTGCCCCAAGGAATGCACATGCAAAATATGAAAGCCATATCACTTACCATTCAAAAGATATATCCAATGTTAAAGTTTATATTTTTTTTCAAAAAGTCCATCACATGTCAAGGTCAGGTCACAAGGTCAAAAATTTTGGTATCGTTTGAAAGGTCTTGCCACAAGGAATACACATGCAAAATATGAAAGCCCTATCATTTACCATTCAAAAGATATACCTAATGTTAAAGTTTTTGTGGACAAACAGACAGAGAGACAGACCAAAATCTATATGCCCCCCGAATCTTCGATTCACGGGGGCATAAAAAATATGCTAACTCCCCTCAAATAGATACTGGGCATATCTGAGATCCCATACTCTGTTAAACTGTATCGGTCCCCATACTGATACTCCATGACAATTGCAGAAGGCTTGGTTACATGGTTCCGGAGAAAAATGTGACACAAATTTTTTGTGACGCCGACGCAAAATGACAGATAGTGATCCCTCTATGTTGCCACTGCCAGAACAGAGGCAACACAATAAAAATCAACAAACAAGTGGTCCACTATAATTATTATTACAAGGTTGCACTAAATCAAACTTTGATCTCCATCAATTTGTAATAGAAATTTTTTTTTTGATTCTGTGATTCTTGCATAATTTCACTATTTTTCAATCTAAGAACAAATTACATTCTTAACTCAAATTGTTATAACAATATAAATAAAAGCTATGTCGAGCTCTCTGTTGCTGTAGTTAAATTACATCAGTTTTCATCGACTTGTTACACATTGTGTATACTTAAATGCAATGTATATTATTAACACAACCTTTAAAGGTCCATACACTAGATCCTTTGATATCACATTTTCACTTCACATTCATCCTTTTTCTAGCATATTCTTCAGATCATCAAAAATCTGCAAATATAAATAGAAATGTCATAATGTTTTTATTTTGTTATATTTTTTTTTGGTTGAATGACATTATATTTCTTGCTCCTACCATCTATAAAGGATAAACAAATGAAAATAAGGGGTTGTAAGAATCATGGAAAACTCAAATTTCACACAAATGTCTCAAACCACCATTATTCAGAAAATTAAAAAATATACTTACTTTTAGCACCCATGTTCTGTTATTCAGACACTTGTCCAATATTTCAGCATTATCTAATTCTGTGTTTCCTTCTCTGACGATATCAACCTGAAATGTACAAAATTGAAAAAATTACCATTAAATGACAATGAGCGAAAAACAAATAATTTCCCGAAACTCGCCATTTGCATCCATTATTCTAACTTGCTAACACTATGTCAAAAGTCAACAGTGCCTACAAATGATCTGAGAAATGCTACCTTAATTTTCAAGATTTTTGTGTTCATTTAATAGAAATGTATGGGAATGTAATTATAATTATTCATATAATTCAAACTGGCATCTGGAAGCTATTGTTGACATAATTTTTCATTGGCAGCAAAAAGTTAAAATAAACTTCAAAGTATATAGGCTCTGGATATATTTCAGTTATGGTGTACTTATACTTGAGAGAATGTCTCATATGGATATACTATCATACTTTCTAGTTTTGGCATTAAATATTTTTGTAATTCCAAAATGTTATTCTGACCACCTGCTTATTGTGCCCACATCTCATGACTTTATCATGACAAGTTTTCTTACAGTTGACTTGATGAGTGCCCAGTAGGTATATCAATTAACGCCAGATGGCAGCATATTCAAAGTGGGAAAACTAAACATTTGTGACCAAAGGAACATAACTCCAGTCAAAATGAAAAGACTACAAAAATTTACAATTTTAACTGTAAAGCCAAAAAATTCCATAGGTCCAATTGAACTGAAATTTGCACTGCAGATAGGTGAAGTATAAATCTTCCAGATGCTAGATGGGTTTTAGTGGGTTCCCAAGTTAACATACTGAAAATGCGGTTTTATAGAAAATTACTATCATATATTTTTTTTAAAAATCTGGCATTTTTTATATCCAAATATTAAATAAACAAATTTTGTGCAGAAAGAATGTTTAAATTTCCAAATTACATATTTAACCTATATCAAACATTTAATTACATTATTTCACAATAAAATATCAATTCAAACAAAAGGTCACAGATTTTTGTCCGGAGAGTTATCTAACCTGATTCTTTACTGATCTGCCTATGCCCAGTGGTTGTTTGTATGTTGTGATTGTCTTATGTTGGTTTTTTTGTCGGGCAAAGGATGACAGTGATTATAAACACACTTTGCTAGTAAATTTTGTTTTTGTTGAAAATCCCATATCCATGGCATAAAATAACATGGATGTAGTATTGCTTGACATCTAACAATGAATTCAGCTCAAACAGGTGCTAAGGACCCTCTTGCAATCCCTGTGAAAGGCCTCATGGCAACTTCAAGATGAAGAACAACAATAAAACCTATCCTTTTTTTTATTCTTCACAGGAAATAAAAAGACAATGAGATCTAAAACATCTTCAAAGTGATGAATACATTCTGACTTCGATCTTTGACTTGAAAATGTCAAGGCTTCTCGACATATTACTAGACATGCTTTGTAAACATTGTTGGACAGGCACATTTCCAATAAACAAAACAATTTAGAAAGGGAACAGGAATTGCAAGCCTTACCTTTGCTAAACATCTTTTATATAAGTTGTATTTGAAGTGGTGGAGACTGTGATAAGCTGCTATGTAATTTGATGCAGTCTTTCCTACCAGATATTCCTGAAAATAAAATTATTTCACTACTGTTGAAATTTTGTACAATAAAATACAATCATCTGCTAAATATGTTTTTTTTCTGTCTTTTTTTTCATCATGGATTAACTGTGATATGAACATACATGTACCAAACTTAAATTTGATTGCCATGTTACTACTGAATTCCAGCCCATGTTTATCTCTAATTAAGAAACAAGGTCATTGATCAGTTACTTTGTAAACAAGTGGAAAACTAATATTATTTAAAAATTGAACATTTTCCTCTAAAAATTTCTATTGTAAAACCTTTGCCATTCTTTTTATTTTTCGGTAGAAATGCCTGGTTTTCCTCTAGTCAGAACCAGGAAGTAAATTAATGAAGTTCCACATTACTATTTTGTAATTTTATAGGACAGTTATTCATGGTTATCTCCCTTGCACCTTTTCTCTGATCTACATACCATACTACATTACTAGGCAGCATTATCTGGTATTCCTCTAAAACCAGAACCAGGAAGTAAACTAGAGCTGTCGCCAAATGGCAGCCAGGTATACCTCCTGCTAACTGAACCCTGAATCAATATGGCAAGTGTAAATTTACATATGTGTGGACACAATACAAGTATGGATAAAATGATAAACCTCCCTCCATTTTTCCTGAAAATTTTAAAAGATGAATCATCTCCCCTTCAAAATTTCAGACAGCAACCATATTACTTCATGCACATCTTCAGGTGGTGTACGAAAGCTGTGCAACATTTCATCAAAATCCAAGCAGTGGTATAGGAGAACAGGTGCCGACAAGGATCACCCCCTCCCCTTTTTTAAGAAAATATTCAAAGACAAATTATCTCCCCTTCACAATTTCAGACAATAACCAAATTAAATCATGTACATCTTCAGGTGGGGCACTACAACTGTCTAACATTTCATGAAAATCCATGCACCCATTTAAGAGAACATGCACTGACAAGGTAGTTGCCTCCCCCCTTTTCCAGTAAATATGCAACGACAAATTATCTCCCCTTAAAAATTTTGGACACCAAACTATATAATTCATGCACATCTTCAGATGTTGTACTACAACTGTGTAACATTTCGTCAAAATCTAAGCAGCTGTTTAGGAGAACATGTGCTGACAAGGTTTGCCTCCCCCTTTTCCAGAAAAATATTCATTGACGAATTGTCTCCCCTTCAAAATTTCCGGCAGCAACCATATAACTTCGTGCACATCTTAAGATGGTGTACTACAACTGTATTACATTTCATCAAAATCCAAGTACCCGTTCAGGAGAACATGCGCTGACAAGGTACATGGACGGACAGACAGACAGACGGACAAACAGACAGACGGACAGACCGGGTGATTCCTATATACCCCCAAACTTTGTTTGCGGGGGTATAATTAATGTAGCACCACAATTTCATAGGACAGCTATTCACACTTATCTCCCTTTTCCCCTTTCTACATACCATACTGCATTGCTGAGTAGCATTGTCTGATTTTTCTCTTAAGTTAGTACCAGGAAGTGAATTAACATACATTGTATTACTACATTCTCACATTTTAATTTGTGATGTCATGTTTTTATGCTTATCCCCCTTGCATCTTTTCTCCTGTTTACATAACATACTTCCTTGCTGGATATTACTGTCTGGTATTTCCTCTTAAGTTACTCTGTCATACAGCTGCTCAAATAGAACCAGGAAGTAAAATTCATGTAGCACTACATTATTATTTTGTGATTTCATAGGACAGTGCTTTGTACTTATCCCCCTTGCACCTTTCCCCTGTATACACATACCATACTTCCTTGCTGGGCAGCCTTGTCTGGTTCTTCTTCTAAAGTTACTCTATCATATGGCTGACCAAATAAATGTACTGACTTCATGGCAGTTTGTGTGGAATTTTCTGTAGCCTGTAAAATAGATATAATTCAAATATCAATAGCTGAACTGGGGATACTGTACTTTTTTCTAATTTCACAGTTAAAACATTTTCTTGAACCAGTAACTTCAAAAATTTCCTTGAACCAAATCTTCTCACAAAAGAGCGAAAAAGTCTCGTTAAATATCCTTTATTTATTATTGTATACATTGAAATTTTTGGGCCATGTTATTCTTACCCGTTTACAGTATGTCACTCAGAATTTTATCATCATATTTTTTAAGAAACAGATTTTATATTCTTCCGTAAATGTTGGTTTACAGTGTGAGACGGCCCATGTGAGATCAATGCACGCGACTTCGTCTCACATGGGTAAATGACCAACCAAAAGTGTTCATTTTAGTGATACAATAATCGTTACCATGACAAAACGTCATAAAACACCTGACGTCACAATGTAAGGTACACTCAAATGGCGACGACGTTACCCGCACAGTATAGGCTTCCGTATGTTTGTTGTCGTATTTTAGGGAAGAAATAGCTGCTTACATTCGATCAAAATCAAAGATCGGGGTATCTTTCACTCATGTAAGAAGTTCTTCGTCTTATTCTCTCGTTTCACTGCGCTCCACTCGAGAAAAAACGGAATTTCTTACATTCATGAAAGATACCCCGATCTTTGATCTGCTCTCATGTAAGAAGCCATTAATCTAAACATACTAATTATGAGTTCTTTTTTTCAAATCTAAAGTGTACTTTCAAGGATTTCAAGAACATGTGATAATTATTTAATTTGAGATCCCAGAATACACAATACATGACTCAAATGACATCGATTAAACAACTGCACTTTATTTGCGATATGATTTCCCTTGAAGAGAGTATTCTTTCATGTTTGTATAAATGTATATTCTTTACAGTGTATCTTTCTTTCTCACTGGAGTCAAAATTAGAAAAAAATATTTTCATAGAATTAATTGATGACTTATGCATTTTAATACAGTGGAACCTGTCTAATCCAACACACAGAGGGACAATAAAAATGTGTCGGATTATACAGGATGTCGGAATACAGTGGAACCTGTCTAACCCGACACACTGAGGGACCACAAAAATGTGTCGGATTACACAGGATGTCGGAATACAGTGGAACCTGTCTAATCCAACACACTGAGGGACCATAAAAATGTGTCGGATTACACAGCATGTCAGAATACTCAGGTTTAAAAAGCATTTAAAAGCTATCTTTAGGACCAATAAATTATGTCGGATTTGACAGGATGTTGGAATACTCAGGTGTCGGGTTAGACAGGTTTCACTGTACATGTATTTACCGGTAAGTCATACAATAAATCTTTCATCACAGTGTGGAAAATTGCTTAAGTTAGTGTCAAGCATTTTCAACAAGCCATTATCCAAACAATATGGTGGATTTTTTTTACTACATAATGAATGGTTGTTACAAGGAACACACTTTACAGCCTATTATATTGAAGAATTCCAGAATTGGCAAAAGAGGAAAAATATAACGAAAATAAAATGCATGGTGCACATCTACAATATAATATTTAAACCAGTCCTTCAAACTTTGTTAATAAAAGTGCCATGTTGTTAAGGAGATGCTGAAAAAGAAAGACATCCCTCAGATATAGACCCCTAAAAGCAGGGGTAATAAACTCAGGTCAATTCCTTCCCGATATAAACCTTAAACTCTACTCTGTATACCTGACATAAGGATTTCAAATTAGGTCTTTCAACCTCTCGGATGTGTGGTCGTAATTCAGCAGTTCTCTGCAAAATAAATATAATAAAAAAATTATTCCATATACAAACAAATATGTACAGTATACTCTAATATTTCTAGTTAAAATGATTTCAAGTTATCAGACAACATAGAGCTAATTCTCAAAATATAAACTTTTTAATATAATCAAAGCTCAATAAGAGCTGAAAGTGTTTGTATGTGTTGAAGTTTAAGGTGTCTCAGTGGTATTATTCTGCCATTTTTGTTTAATACTTGTTCATTTAGGTTTATTTGTATTTGCTTATAGGACATATGAGTAGACTTTTAGTTATTTTTTTGTAATTATTAACAAGGACCCCATTGGAAATAAGTCTTTTTGACCTTATTGATTATCCTATGTGTTCAATATTACAATATCTATACTTTTGAAATTACTCATTGCTTAACATTGTTTTATATATTGTTTTATGTGTACATGATATGACTGTATGCACTTGCCCGAATAAATATTATTACATGTATTATTATTTATATCATATTAATATCACTATAAAGAAATTAACATTTTGCAATTTATCTCTCTTATCATTTCAACGTTAATGGTGACCCCTAATTTTTATTTTTTATATGTAAACTATATAATAATCTCAAAACAGATAAAAAGTATAAACAAAGTCTATAATAGATTATTAAAGCTATTCTTTCATATAAACATTTTTCCCATCATTTCTTTGTAAAATTCTTCAATTTTTAATTTCATTTTTTGCGTTCATATTCACCGTGACTCCAAAATTTTATTATATATTTTTAACAATAATACAATGTTTCTACAATGAAATTTTCACAAATTTCTATACCCTGCAGACACCTTGAATAATTCACCAATTTCAAACTTAGGCATACCACTGTGCAGTCAAAAGACTATGGAACTCATTATTGAATGAGGCTAGGATGTTATCATCATTTGGAACCTTTAAAAATTTTATTTCTTCTTGGTGTTTCTCAGAAAAATGTTCATGTAGTTCTTGTAGACAATAACTGAAGCCTTGCTGCCCCATAACTGCTTCCCTTTTGATTTTACTTTTTAATTACTATGCAGTTTATTTCTAGCTTTTAATTTTTATGTTGCTTTTGCTATATACCTATGCTTTTTATCAATAGTGCTTTGTATACTTAGTGCTGCTTTGCTTTAATGGCCATACAAAAATAATGATTAGATTCTCAGGCCATTTTTCTGAAAAAATGATGAGGCAGGGAGGGAGAAGATTTTTATTTTTATTGGTTCAAAGTGTGTGCTTTGACATGTATGTGTTATGTGGTGTATGTATGTCTATGTAAAATTCATATGCACGACTCATTGTTTTATTGTTGTTTGTTTTTAAAATATCAATTCGGGTTAAGAGCTCTTAAGAGCTCATGTTTGTATGTTATTTGTATATACATGTATGATTCCAAATATAAATCAAATTTACTTACTTACTTTACTTATATTGAGCAAGATTTGTTAGGAGTATGACAACTTCCTAAATTATGAGTGTTGTTTTAAGGATGAATTATTAACCTTTTTAATTCTAAGGAAATGTGGAATATTGATACACCTAAATATTTTCATGAAAGATGTTACTTACAAAACTTAAAAATTGCTTGTGGCTCTGGCATGTTTTGTTTTAAATGAATTAAACTACAAAAATTTATTTATTTTCATGCAAAAACATAAAACTAGAGGCTCTTAAGAGCCTGTATAGCTCACCTGGTCCATGACTGGCATAAACTGCAGCCTAAATTAACCCAATGTTAAAGTGTCTCATTTTCTAGAAGTTTCCAAGGAGAAAATCTTTGAACATGTTTTCCCCCATAGGATCCAATATTAAACAACGGTCCCCGCTGGCGGCCATCTTGGATGAGGTGCAGACTTGTCAGACATTATTTTTTAAGAAGACCATTAAAGGCCTATTGTGACCAAGTTTGATTCCAACTGACCAAGTAGTTTCAGAGAAGAATGTCTTTGAATGTGTTTTTCCCATAGGGTCCAATGTAAAACTATGTCCCCTGCTGGCAGCCATCTTGGAATACATGCAGACTTACCAGACACATTCTTCGATAGGTACTGACTATGGACAGTTGTCACCAAGTATGGTTCGAATTGGGCAAGTAGATTCAGCAGTTTCCCCGGTAATTTAAAGCCCCACTATCCATTACAATCATTCAAAAAAAAATTTGGGCAGGGGTTCCCCTTATACATGTAATTCAGATAATGCATATTGCTGAAATCAAAACATTCCAAGTCCCCCTTTGCATAAAAAAATTTTGGCAAGGGTTCCCCTTTATAATCTAGTTTAAACATATTTCTTATATTGTGAAGAAAACTTTGAAGCACAATACGACAATCAAGCTTACATTGTAAGTTATACAGTTGACCTTCAGTGTCTCAAACTTTGGTAGCTGGAACACCACCAATATCTTGAACTGTATTTAAAAGTCTGATCATGTTTTACTATATTTCTTTGTTTATCTTTTTTGACAAAAAACATTCTTGCTAAGGACCACTTTCGACACCAGTTTTGAAGTCAAAACATCATTTTATAAATGGCAGGCAATGACAATTTTCAACATCAGTTTTGAAGTCACAACATCAATATCTATTTGGAAACCAAATTTCATTGAAAT
>MJUU01001456.1:95629-105739 GCA_002080025.1 Modiolus philippinarum
TAACTCCTACAAGGGTTTTTGGATTTTCTCCAAAATTTCAGGGTGGGTAGATCTTGATATGCTGAACATTTTTGCTATTAAAAGTTGACCTCTATCTGCTATAGTTTCTTTGATAAAAAATAAAAAATATTAAAATTTTGAAAAATTTCCGGAAAAAGGGCAATAACTCCAAAACTGGTGATCAGATTTTCTTCAAAATTGCAGGGCGGGTAGATCTTGCCATGTTGATGACTTTTACTCAATGTCAGATTTTTGATATCTGTAACGGTTTTCGAGTTATTTGCCAAAAACAGCAATTTACCCCTATGTGCTATTTTTAGTAACGGCAGCCATGTTGTTTTGTCCTCGGATTAATCGAACACAATTTTGAATCTAGATACCCTGGTAATGATTCAGACCAAGTTTGGTTAAAATTGGCCTAGTGGTTTCAGAGGAGAAGATTTTTGAAAAAGTTTACGACGGACGGACGGACGACGGATGGACGCCGACGGACGCCAAGTGATGGCAATAGCTCACCTGGCCTTTTAGGCCAGGTGAGCTAAAAAGCAGCCACAGTCTGCTAAGCTCACACCATAGCACAGCATTGTCACATGTTGAAAACGTCAATAAACAGGAATGGACAATAACCATTCTTCCAAACAGATCCATTCATACATAAAATTAAAATCATATCCTGCATCCAAAGCATTCATTCATTGCAGATTTCTTCCCAAAATACATCATGCAAAAATATGGTAAATGTGGGACATGTCAGTACTCAGTGAGCAGGAATGCACTTTAACCATTCTACCTAACCAAGTTGCCCATGCGTACAATTTAGGTTACAGACAGCATCCAAAGCATGTATTCTATTTGCCATCTAAAATTGCATCATACATACCAATTTAATTGATGTGGGACCTGTCAGAAATTGGAATGCACTTTAACCATTGTACCTAACAGAGTCATTCATTCATAAAATGTAGGTCAAAGACCACATACGAAAGCACGCATTCCAGCGGTCATCCCAAAATGCATCATGCATACCAATATGGTTGATGTGGATTATGTCAGTAACCAGGAATACACTATAACCATTTTAACTAACCAGATGTGGAAGACGCCCCTAATGCTTGGAGTATCACATGTAAAGCCTCCCTCACTAAGTGAGGTGAACTTAAAAAAAAAATGTTTGTTGATGTTGAAGTATACTTTGGGAACCTGGATACCTATTAAACATTGAGCCTAACTACCAGTTTTATATTTCACATCAAAAGCATATTGAATTCAGTTTTCCATCGGACTTTATTACAAATTTCCATCAGTTTTTATATCACACATTATAATCCTACCTTGAATTCAGTTTTCCACCGGACTTTATTACTAATTTCTGTCAGTTTTTATATCACACATTACAAGCCTACCTTGAATTCAGTTTTCCACCGGACTTTGTTACTAATTTCTGTCAGTTTTTTGGATATGATATTATCAATCAAGTTCAATGGCTTTAGATAGAAATCTTCTGCAATATGAAATTGTTAAAACAAGTCAGTATTAGCCTAAAAATATTTCATGTTTCAAATTTCTATCATTTTTTATAAACAAATTCATATAAACTAAAACTACAGCTTATGTCAAAATACCTACAAAATCAAAGAAATATCACCAAGTTGTAACTTGATCTATAAGTCCAACACGAGTAGACCCTAATAGATGTCACGCCGTCCCTGCTTGACATCTGAATTGATGTTTAAAACAATAACTAAACATGCTCACTATACTGTGAAATTTAATTCATTGACAAAAGCCATATAGCAAGCCATTATATACAACTCAAGACCAACCCATATACAAAATATCGTTGACCTACCAAAAAGACATACTGAGAAACTTAACGTGGTCACTAGACCATGAAATTGAGGTCAAGGACAAAAGTCATATGCCAGACTGACATGTACCACCCAAGACCAACCTACATATCAAATATTTTTGACCTACCACTTATAGTTATCAGGGTTTTAGCTAGGATTTTGAAACCATTAGTCACTTTTGTTTATCGAATTTCGCGGGCCGATGTGTACTATGCAGATAATAATCAACATGAAGATAAAAATGTGATTATTAATATTTTTTTTATTTTTCTTGCATTTAATACTTTATATTATAGTAACAAATTGATATTCACTTTATATGTTCATCATCCACATTTAAGTTTTGTATTTTCATACTCTCTCAGTGCTTCCATCTTAAGAATTTAGAAGTCATAAATGTACATTCAAAGTAGAGAAGAGCATCAGCATGCATTGCAGTTTGAACAATTTGCATTGCTGCTTGATTTACTGATGTCAAGGTTAACATCTAAACATACTGCAGTCTCTTGATTTACTGATGTCAAGTTAACATTTAAACATACTGCAGTCTAACGTTTTTCATAACTTAATCCAAACTTCTATATATTTGTAATAAAAAATAAATTATTTTTCAAAATACCATTCATATGTTGTTTTTAAGCACCTTTAAGATTAAATAGTGGTGCAATATAAATTTTGTGTGATCATGAATGAAGCAAATATCAGCATAATAAATGTCTACAAAATAATTTCAAGGAAATTGAAAGACAAATTTTAAAGGGTAAATAACCCACTATCAAAACACGTGGTTTGTAAAAAAAAAATCAATGTTTTCAAAGGGGAAGTATGACCTGTTAATTATGAAAATTTTGCTGAAAGAATACTTTTAATGTTCAATACCATAATAATTTTAATCAACTGATGGTTAATTGTCATACAGGTAAGCAGGTTATCTCTGATTGACCGTTAATTAGTGATAACAAGCCAGGAAACACAGGTAAACAAATCACCGATGGCGTTTGTTTACCACTGAACTAATCCTTTAATTAATATGACAGGTGTAATTAAAGTGTCAGTTTGGACAATTAGATTACAGTAACAAAGATTATGAACATAATATTTTCATATTTGGCGATTTTCAAAATTCCAAGTGACGAATTGCAGTCTGAAAAAATTCGCCACTTCTAAAAAACATTCGTCAATGGCGAAAGTGACGAGCGCTAGCTAAATCACTGAGTTATTGAGAAATGGACTTAATCAGAGAAACTTAATGTGGTCACTGGACCATGAAATTGAGGTCAAGGACAAAAGTCATATGCCAGAGTGACATGTACTTCTCAAGACTAACCTATATACCAAATATTTTTGACCTACCACTTATAGACTTAATCACAGAAACTTAATGTGGTCACTGGACTGTGCAATTGAGGTCAAGGTCACATGATTTTATGTCTGTCAGATAGCATTTGATTAGTACTACCAATGGACCAAATATGATGTTCCTACATCAAAGGGTTTTCAAAATATCCTGTATTAGTAATAGTTAAAGCCGTCGCCGACATACTTTCATGCCTATGTTCACTTTCCGCGACTTTCGTCACACCAAATAAATATCTAAATAGTCTCAAACAAGATGTGTTTGTAAAACACTACATATGCCCCCCCAGCGTTTAACAAATTTTAAAATGGAATCTGAATACTTGGTTAGAGTTATCTTTCTTTACATACTAGAACAAAACATATGAAAATGGAATTTAAGATTTTGACCTCTGTGACCTTGACCTTTGACCTGACCTAATTTTTGGGGTATATTTACATTCCTCTTGAATAGACCTATATACCTGCCAAGAATGGTAAATCTTTCTTTAATAGTTCAAAAGTTATAGCCAAGGTTAAAGTTTCGGATGCACGTACAGACAGACAGGACAAAAACAATATGCCCCCGATCCTCCATCTGGGGGCATAAAAAGGTTTGGAAAATTGTTTGTTACAGAATCATTGATGGATGGACCAGTAAATCTATACGATGTGAAGTAAATTTATGTTTTTAGAAAAAATATCTTTTTGTGATCTCACAGGAAATAGATTTTTATTCAGGTATACAAATTTATCAAATGTACCATTACTTTATTTCATTAAAGAGTTTTCTTTCTGCAACGTCCAAAATTATGCTTTCTTTAATTTCTAGCAAATTTAACCAACGCCTGACCCGTGTGATCAAAATATTTCTCATCTCTACAGAGAGAACAACTAATGTGAAATTGCCCGCAAAATCTATTCAGAACATAACCCTCAGTATTTTACATTATGTCATTAGAAGAACGTTTTCTACAACTATGAAATTTCTCACATCTTGTTAAATAAATTTTCAAATGTTAAAAAACTCAGCAAGCCTCGTATTCAAACATTTGCAAAATTAATTTAACTTGATGTGAGAAATTTCCTAATCATAATATAAAGTTACATGTATTGTTGTAGAAACTGTATTTCTTAAATGATTCAAAAATTTCATTGCAAAAGGGAGATAACTCTTGCCATTCAATGTTCAAGCAGCAAGTAAGTAATAGTTGGGTACAACATACATTTAACATAAAACTGAAAGATCTTTTATACCAACTGACCCTGCATCAACATACATGTATTTTTATAGGTACATGTATATTAAAAAATTGTATTTCTCTGAAATCACTCGATTTTCTGTGATATTATGTTCATTTTTCAAATTATATGTCATGGCTAGGCTTGCTGTCAATGTAACTATACTAACACCTCTATGAAAATTTACTGTTACATAAAGAAATTATGTAAAGTGCAGATTCAAGCCAAAACAGACAGACCCTCGATATATAATTATGCTATTAGGCAGAGATGCAATCAGGAGCAACATTGTGTTGAAAAACCTGCCACAAAATTAGTGAACAGCAATTTATATGCGCATTGTTGGTATATTTTCTGTGTTGAAGTAAGGATACACTTTTATTTACTTAAAACTGAATAAATGCATTAAATATCTTACCACCACTTTCATGTATTGCACTTAAAAACCCTGGCTCCATGGCTTGACTTAAGAACACTTGTAAATAAACATTAAACATATCAGCCAATGGATCCTTTTCATACTCTGTCTCTTTACTGTAAAAAGTAGACGTGAGATGTTAATTTGCCATCTTCTTAGGTGCAAAAAAATCTATGGAACTGTTTGATCGACTTGTAAAATATTGGAAACAATATCTTTCACTAGCTATAAATAACAACTATGGGCTGAGTACAGGAATACATATATAAGTTCATAGCAGACGTTTTGAATGTTATATTTTATGTTTGCTAAATGATGTACAAAGTGCAGTTTGTGTCATACTGAAAACATGGAAATTTTCGCAGGGTGTTATTTTTGCGATTTTGTTTGACAAACCTTTCGCGAGGGGGTTATTTGGGGGTTATTTTCGCGCTCAAAGCCTTTCATATTCGACAATTCATTGCTTTTACATAGGTCACTTCAAAATCAAACAATTCATGTGGGGGAAATATTCACGGATTTCTTGGTCGTGAATATAGCAAAACTAACCCCCATGCGAAAATGTCCATGTTTACAGTATTTACCACCTGTTTATCACTGATGATGTTTTGTCTTATCAAAATTTTAGAATTACGATCAAACTTAAATGGCTTGGACATGACAAGAAACTGACGACAACAATTCAAACTAAAGGAGTGTTCGAGGTATCAAGGTATGAGTAAATGGTGAATGAAAGGATATGGAGTAAATGCACATGAGACAAAGTCTCTACAAATACATGGTAAAACCAAGCAATGGAACATCGCCGTTATTGTTGTTCTTCATCTTGAACATGAACGGGATTTTTTAACAAAAATAAAATTGAGTGACCATAAATTTCGAATTGATATATGTACATGTAGATACATATATGAAAATTTCAAGTTACAAAGATTATGTTCCTTTGGCAACATTGGGAGATGAATTACACTTTTTCCTTGATTGTAAAACAAATGCAAAAAATTTATATCAGAATACACATGTACATGTATGCACAAACTTTTCTTTATTAAAATGTGAAGAAAAACTAACCAAATTCTGTAAACCCTCAATGCCCAAGAAAATAAGGACTGCAACCTCTTTCATAAAACAGTCATTAGAACTTATAGGAGACTCATCACAGCCATAATTTTTGTTTTGTTTGGTTAAGTTTGATCAAATACATGTTTTTAAATTGTTCATTTTAATGTACTGTAATGCTAAGGTCCAATGGGCTACCTGTCTACATGAATAAAGTTATTGATATACCATGTATATATATAAAAATTACAATATCAAGACTCAAGTTACTGTTTCAAACTTAGGATGATCTCCCTTGTCTGATGCTAGTCATTGCTGATTTCGACCTTTTCCTCCAATACCTAAAAATCTTAAAATCTGATATTTATTAAAATGACAATCTGCAGAACTGCCTCGTCTTCAGTTTGAAAATTCAACTTATGAATTATGAAGTCTCCGATAGTTTTTATGCAAACAACCCAATTAATGGAGAAAGTTGGCAGGTGTGCATTAGTTTTTGACAATTTGGTGTTCTGCCTAATACAGAGACTGACTCACCTTGACTCTAGTGTAGGTTTAGGCCTGTCTTCCTCCACCACCTGAACAATATACTGACTATCTCTTGATGAAGTCCGTATATTTGGGACTAGTTTTGTTCTCACTGGCAAATAATTTTTCTCCATATTTGGCAGCCAACTTGAATACTACAAAATTTTTCAACCTCTAATTAGAAAAGCTGATAAGATAATTTCAGCATCGCATAAAATCAACTCGCCCTAAATAAATATCTGAAAGAGATTTTCCCTGCATCAATAAATAGTTCTTTGTCCAATAAATAACATACTGTATAGCAAAGATCTCTGAAAGATTTCAACTTTGTCTATATATATCTCACTCACCATCCAGATCTTGAACAATCCAGATCTTCTTAACGCATTATACAATAATTCCAAATGTAATTGTAACGTTCATTTTCATTGGTCAACGTCATGAATAGTAAACAAAAATATTTTTCGAAAATTCAGTTAGCCCATTAACCTGCTCCGCAAAAATATAGTGCAGCAAATAAAGACGTCGTTAACATGGATCATGCAGTTTTTGACATACAAAGTTGGAATTATAAGGATTAAACACTGATGTATGTATAAACTCCGGCAGCTCACTCACAAACTTTACATAAAGTCCTTCGGACTTTATTCAGGTTGTGAGTGAGCTGCCGGAGTTTATACATAGATAATTTCCTAAAAATGAGTGTTTAATCCTCTAATAATAAATGAGTATGTCATAAAGAACAATAAATAACAACCAATCCTATGATCTCAACATATTTAGATCCCATGGTTTTTCATGTAGATTTTCCTTCCATTGTCAGTGATCAAATTTTGATTTTCTAAGGAATATTTGATATCATTTTGATTAATTCTAGGCTTGTTGATTTATTTGAAAGACCTTATTTTCGTTAAACAACGAATTCTGCATGTTTTGTACATGTAAACATTTTCTCTCATTTACTACTGTGACATGATATGAACATTACACGTCTTCCTTGGTAATTTTTAGTCAATAACCCCATCAGTCTTCCATGGCACTTATGTTTCCTTTGGGGTGTATTTTTGTGATTGGATGGCTATTTTATGATGTTACTGTGGAAAGAATTCCATTTGGCACCCTTTTGGTTGTTGGAATAAGCACAGAAATATGTGGTTGGATGCCAAAAGTAACTCTTGCTTCAAGACCGTGACAGATTTCCCCTAGGTCTATAAATATGCTTAGTAGATAATCTCCACTTAGTCTATAAATGTCTTCCTGAAGATAATCTCCCAAAAGTCTATAAATAACTTAATGTAAACATCAAAGATTTCCCCTTTGTCTATAAATAACTTACTGTAGATAAAGATCTGTGAAAGATTTCCCCTTTGTCTATAAATAACTCATATTTCCTCATCATTTTTCCAGCTTCAATCTTCCAGATTGGAAAACCTTCAAAATTGTTGATATCTTTTTTATTAATTACAAAAGAACCAATCTGAAAAATAAGTTGAAATTGTGAAGTTATTCATCAGAGTTATCACTGAACTTTGCATTTTAGTAAAAAAATTGTTCACCAGGAAATATATTTTACATGTAACTGTTTGATGTAAACAATGAGAGTAATATTAACATCAGCAGCAAAAATATTATGTTGAAAGAATAAAGTAATAAGTTCCCCACAACTACCCTTGAACTTTTGAGTAAAGGTGACGACCATTTTATTNTAAGGTGGGGGGGGGGGGGGGGGGGGGGGGGGGCTTTGGCCATTTTGTAAATAAATAATTTAATCTTGGTGCCACTGAAAATAAATATTCTAATCCTACTTGTCTGTTAGAAATCAACATGTAAATAAATAATTTTCAAGGCTGAATTGTCCAACCCTCCCCCCGAAAATCAAATGGCCATCCCCTAAAAAGAACTGTGTCTTCTTCTTTCAAAAGCAATGTATAAAGATAACATCCTGAAGCTGTCCTTTAAATGAAATAGGAGCAGGCATGCCTACATACATGTACATACATTATTTTGTGATTTTTGTAGAAACATTATGGCCATATCGCAGGATAAATGGAGAAAAATTGAGGTTTTACTAGTTTAACAACAAATTATTGGCTAAAGGAAGTAGCCGACTGACAAAACCATATACAGTCGAACTTCAATGGGTCGAACACCCAAGGGACCAATTGAAATAGTTCGAGGCAAAGGGGTGTTCGAAATATGGAGGTTGAAGTATGTTAAAACTTGAACATAGGGACCACAAAAAGGGTTCTAGGGATCGATGGTGTTCGAGTTATTGCAGTTCTAGCCATCAAAGTTTTATTGTAACTTATATACGAAACAACTTATCATTATTAAGCTTCAGGCCAAATATTATCATTTCCATTGATACGAGCCTAAAAATCTTTGATGATGAAAATATTGTAAAAAGATAGACAGACAAAGTGCACCCATATCTTATTGATGGGCTCTAATACATGAATACAATCTAGCTCATATCTAATAGGTGGTTATTTCTTAGGTTACGTAATTTTTACTTAATTCATGGTTATTCTGTTGATTTGGAAATGCTTAACGCAAAATGTAATGCCTATGTCACTGTTCATTGTAATTTATAAGAAATAGTAAGTACTTGTATCTCAAGATGTAAAAATAATGTTCAATAATTTTGACAGAAATCCAGAAATTTGTGACCTGTAAAAAACCCCACAATTTGTTAAATACAAGTTAAATGTCAGTGCATAGTATAATGTTAAGTACACATGTATATACCATAAAGTTTGTAGAATTTCCACTTTCCTCTTCTGAATCAGACGAAGATTCTGGTTCCGGTGTTGGTATTCTGGGATGAGCTATTCTTTGAGGTTCAACTTTTTGCACCTTTGCTGGCGTAGGCTTGATACTTGTTTTTATGGCACGTTTTGGTTTTCTGAAAATCAACAAAATTTAATCATTTAACCTTACCTACATGTGCATAACAGACAGATACAGATGTTTAACAGTATCATGGGATTACCGGTATACTGTTCTGGGTGAATGGTACAAATGTGTTTTTGCTGCAAGTTGAGCTTTGAACAACATTGTTTACAATGACATAAACAAATTTCTGAATCCTTATATTCAAAGACTTAATTGTACAAAATTAAAGAACCTTAGTGAGCAAGCTCACATACCCCACGCCCCCACATATCCGATAATCCTGCATTATCTAAAAATTATCAAACATTGAAATCCAAGTAGTTTGCACATCTCTTACAGTTCCACATTCATCCTGTAAAATATCTTAAAATATCCGAACAAATAATGTACCCTATATGCAATATAATGCATAAAAATGACAAAGTTCAACAATGTGTAGTTTTCTGAAAAAAAATATCAAAAATCAAAATCCAAGTAGCATGCACATCTTTGATATGTGAACAATCAACCTGCAAAATAAAAACTTCCTAGCTTAAAAACTGTAGGAGGAGTTGTCCGGACAAATGGTATACCCTAAATGCAATATAATGCATAAAAATGACAAAGTTCAACAATGTGTAGTTTTCTGAAAAATAATCAAAAATCAAAATCCAAGTAGTATGCACATCTAATCAAAAATCAAAATCCAAGTAGTATGCACATCTTTGATATGTGCACAATCAACCTGCAAAATAAAAACTTCCTAGCTTAAAAACTGTAGGAGGAGTTATCCGGACAAATGGT